>CAEGAF010143942.1:0-16259 GCA_903067075.1 Micropoecilia bifurca | reverse complement strand
CCAAAACTCAATTCACACCTTAGTCCTAACTCTGACCCCTGACCCTAAAACAGGGTTTCTCCAAGTGGGGACCAGGCTTAGGTCCCCACATGGCTACCATTGGTCCCCACATGGTAGTGTGTGTTAGGAAAATTGTCCCCACATGGCATTATACACATGAACACACACACACACACGCCAGATTTATAGACGCAGGACCATTGGCTACTTTAATTTCTCAAATATCTCATAAATAGCTTTTTAGTTGTTGCTTTTTTCTTGCAATATCTGTATCGTCCATTCAGATCACATCCTGTCCATGTCATCATGTATTAAAAGTCACCCATCCCACAATATTGGAAACTAAATTCAAGATACCAAGTTAAAATTCACTTTTTTTGTGCTCAGTTTATTTACAATAACATCTTTGCTTGAATGTCTTCCTGGTCCACTTTTATGTTAATGAGATGGATGTTCATAATGCAGCAAAGCAGGTTTTTTTAGCTGCTTTTGAAAACTGGTATTTAGCAATTTCATGAAATCCTGTGGTGAAAATTCAAAATTCATCTGACCACCGCAGCATTTATCCACTGATTCAGTTCAGTTCAGTTCAATTATATATAGTGCCAATTTACAACAGTGTTGTTCCTTGGCACTATACAAATAAAAAATATAAGATCAATTCGGTCCTACATACATTCCAACTGATGGTAGTTATCAAACCTATTACTGCCAAAAATACATAATTTCTTTGTTTGCATTGTTGCAAATCATAACAGCAACAGAAGGCAAAATTTTACTATCATCATTCAACCCTAGAAGAAACCGAGAGCTCTACAACAGATACACGTTTTCTATATCCAACCTTAATGCCTGATTTACTTTTCAAATAATGAAATCACTCTCCAGCAACCTGACTCTGTTCTATTAAAGTGTATATTTCATATTTTATACAATTTTCCCAATCAAAAGAGCTCAAATAAGACTTCAAATCCTTGTCAAGGTCTGCCTGTGTTTCAAAAGTTATATCAGGGGGGGATTTACAGAAAGCTGAGACTTTCTTCGTCTGTCTCTCTCTCACACACACATGCGCCCGCGCACACACACACACACACACACGCACACACACAAGGTGAATGTTATCATCAGGATCAGGGATGAATGAGGAAAAAAAAGCAGCACACAGACTCACTTGCCCTCTAGATAAGGAGGTACAAGTTTCCAGCTTTCTGCTGCAGCCGTATCCTGTTACTAATACTCCTGCCCTGGGCATCCACACCTACAACCACACACGCATAGACACGCACTCACACTCACGCAAACACGCCGCCCCGAGGCACAGGAACACCGGCTTCCACCGAGGGCCTCGCTTTCTCACCCTTTTGCAGTGTTTCGCCTCTCTGTCCCCTCTTAGCTCACCTTTTTCACGCCAGCACTCTGAAAAGTGAGAGGGAAGAGGCACAGATGGTGCTGGAAGCGATCGCCATGCACCTACACCATATCCGTTTACGTTGCGCATTTTCGAAAAACGTGTTTACTGAACACGAGTGATAAAATTTAGCACACAAAAGGCCACAATGTTGATGAAGAGTAAAGTACGTGTCAGCTAGTATGTTGACCGAGGAGAGAGGCGCGGAGCACGTTCGCACTATTAACTCCGAGCTAAGCCGGGCCGAGTAGGTTTTCACGCAAGGCAAAGCCAAACCATGGAGGGAACACTCTGTCTCGTAGACTCTCATTAAATTTTTGTTCCTGATACACCCAACTTTAACTCCATGTAAATACATGCAGTCATACAGACATACATTGCAGTCATCCTAGAGAGTTTAAATGTAGGTTTAAGTCTATATCCAAAAGACTGAAAGACTTAAGTCGGTTAGTTAAGGTCAATCCTAACTTCACCCAAATATCGTCCGGTTCTCGACCGTCTCATTAGTCGTGAAAGTTAAAATGACAAACGCTTTCCAGTTGAGGAAGCTTATGAAATCCCACCGCATCTTCGTCGTAATTCAGCCCCAGGTATTGAAGGACAGTGGTCATTTTTTGAGACCTATTTTTTGGGTTTACGGACACAAGAGGTGAGGGACAACATGAAGAGAGAAGCAAAATATTAGCATACAAAAGGAAACAGAAAAGGTTGCAGGAAGAGCAGCTGCTCAGTGGACAGGCTCCCCTGTCAGTCCAAAGTTATAGCAGTATTACTTTCAGGATAATTTACTTATGGGAATCCTTGGTGCTCACACTGTGCAGCTTTAACAGCTTCAGCTCTTCCAAGAAGGCTTTGCACAAGGTTCAGGAAGGTGATTATGGGGACCATTCTTCCAGATGAAGCACACTTTGTGAGCTCACACACCGACATCGGCCAGGAATGCCTGGTTTGGAGTCTCAACTCCTCAACTCTTCCCAAAGACTTGGGAACAGAAGATTGTCTGAAGTGTTTGTGTCACGATAACATTAGTTTCTTTCACTGCAATCAAGGCGCTTTACTCCCAAAACACAGTCCCACACCATGATACTCTGTGAACACAACTTTATGTTAGCTAGAGTGCAGGTTATTACTGTTCTCTTGGCAACCCAGGTCTATTGGATCACTGGACAGAGATGCATAACTCTCCCTGTCCAGTGATCACGTCTCCACTCATACAGAGCATGTCTTATCACACTGCACCCGACACTTTCCATTCCTCTCTGTGTTTAAGGCTCAGATGCAGCCTGTTGGGCCATGAAACCCGATTGGATCGAGCTCTCTGCACACTATTCTAACCTCATAAAGTTTGTAGGCCTGTAGATATTGATTCTGCAGAAAGATGTTTGCACACAATGAGGCCAAGCATCCCTACTGAGATATTGTCACCCTTCCACTTCCATAATACCTCTGAAATATTCAGCTGCAGCATCCTGCTGCAACTCACCTGAACATTTGTGCCAGGCAGTAAAACAGTAAGTCGCTGCTAGAAGCTTAAATCCAAGCTCAGATGTAACATGATCCTGTAGAGGAGGCTCTCTCATGAGCACCAGGTGGGTTAGGGGTAGAGCAAGTGCACCAAATACAGACGTTGGTGTGTGTGAAACTGACAATCCTCAAGGCAGCTGATGACCCTGCACTGGGCTATTTACTGCATCTCCCCCCCTTCTTCCTGTCAAGCTATAAATAAATAAATGCCAAAATAAAAAACAACATCAAAACAAAAAGAGCCTCTTTTTAGATGACCAGGCAGACAGAAAAAGTGTGTTGAGATTTTGTCTATGAAGCAGATGAACAGGAAAAGCTGAAACACCAAATGATCAAAAGGTCAGCAAAGTTTCTGCGTCTACAACAGTGAAGTTAAAAACTTCTTGGACGTCCCTGTTGTTGAGTCAATCTCTGCTCCGCAGCGCGTATCCCCTCCGTTCTACTGCGGAAATTACGGAAAAATATCCCATCAGCATGAGATGCCAACATGTGACACAGTAAAATGAGCAGGATGCCCCTCCGATACGTCTACGCTTAGTTGTAAAGGAAAGACTGAAACTGCCGACTGCAGCAGAAATTAGGTGGTACCTACAGTAATCTAGTCTTTAGACGTTGATCACCAAAGAAGAATGACCAGAAGAACAAACTGAACACGCTGGCACTAACCAGATCCTCGACGACGATGGTGAAATCTTTTTTTTCTGGACTGATGACAGATAATTGTTATTCAGGTATTGATTGTATGGCAGAGAGTTGACGTTACACATTAAAAGCTTATTATAGTCGCTACTTTTGATCCTGTTGTCAAGCCGAGTCAACATAGGATTTATATATTTTCAAGAAATTCCGTATTTTTACGTCTGTGACACTGTTTGGTTTCTGCTTTATCTGCCCATTATTGAAAGTTGCGTAACCTTCTTTAATGTTTACATGTCGAGTAACACAGTATCTTCATTTTTTGTGTGAAAACTCAGATGTATCGATCGCCCTCAAGTCATGTCTGTGGTGTCATTGGTAAAATGAGGTTTTTTCCAGGAGTAACAGCATGTTGTATTAATAATTTATGTGTTGTTTGCTGATTCTACTGAAATTAAATATAACCTACATCACTGGGGAACGGGAAACAGTGATTTTCTGTAATATAAAGTTATGTGGCTTCGATGGTTTTCATAACGAGCAGGTCAAGATTCTGCGGAGCCGTTTTCAGAGGCGTTCCTGTTATTGAAATTGCTGAAACGCACATGACAAACAAGGGAGCGCCGATGTGCAGACTTGAAGAGACTAGACCTCCCTGCTTGTTCCCAGCTTGGAAACAGGTGCGGCTCACTTCCTTAAGGCCAGGTTAAAAGGTCTTGAACTGAAGCGCAGTGTCGTGGAAAATGCGAATTTGACTCTGAAACCCTATATTTCCTTACTTCTGGAACAGATATTCTGCTGTTCTGTATGCTTTTGTTTCTTACTTCCAGCTTCAAATTCCCCAGCTGCCTCTGAGTCAGTCTGCCTTCCTTCAACCAGGAAGTTAATTCATAAAACACACACAAAAAAACAGCGCATCGTGTCATTTAAAAGGGATTCAACAAAACACAAACACAAATTTGTGTAGCGGGTTCAGAACTAATAAAAAAAAAAGAGCTTACTTTCCACAGTAACTCAAATATTTTTAAAAAGAGACTTCTCCGATCTGGTTACACTCTACATGCAGCAATGGTGATAAAAACTGAGAGATATTTGAGTTTTTAGTGTCTGTGTGAATTGGATATGTATACTAGAAAACATAATAAGCTTAAATCCACTTTGTTCCATTTGTCTCCATTAAATTTCAAACAAAAGATAAAAAGGTAAACAACTGAAAAAAATATGAAAAGCTGTCTAAGACTCGTTGCAATTGCTTTAGCAAGTTTATATTTCAGCCCTGCTCTAGTTAGTCTTGTTTAGACTCGTTTTTCATGTTTTGATGGAATAGGTATCAATGTTACTGCCAGCTGCCGGTGAAGCGTAGATGTTACAGCGTTTTTGATCACAGCCCTCAAAAATGGGATTTTTTTTTATGTTTACCTTTCCTTTACGCTTAGAACAGGTTGTACTAACAAGGCATTTCAGAACTTTTACTCTTTTGTTCCATTTTCAGCAAAAGATAGTAACTCAGCGTCAAACATGCTGAACACATATGTAAACAATTTGAGTTATTTAAGATCATTTCTATTCTATTTCTGATTAAATATTTTTTTAAAACTACAGTAGGACATGTGTCCCAATTTGCCGTCTACACTTAGCCTTGTCGCTTTGGATCCTGACTGATAAAGACAGCATTAATTAGTCAAAGCACATTAAAATCAATCTCAATCTTTCAATGGGATGCTGCGCCTTATAACCAAGAAATACACACATCAAGTGAGTTTTCAACATGTTCTGTGAGATGGACTCGCACACATTTAGCCCGCAGTGGCTAAACGGATCAGCTCTCACACAACTTCGTTGTAAACAACAGGTTTTAAGTGACAAAACTGGAATGTGGAAAATGCTCTCATAATAAGCTGTTCAGCACTTCAGGGCGTTTTAGTTCCTCCGCAACTGTGAAAGGAGCTGATCGGCCTTTCGCAGTGAGTGAACTTGTCAGAATCTTGCCTGTTTTAATTTTCATGTGTGTGAGAGTGAATATGTGCGTTACATACACATACTTTACATAAGTAAAGATTAGACACACGGAAAAAGTTCAGAGTTACGAAACTGAAAAAGCGAGAAAAGGATAAACAAGCCATAAATCTTAGCTTCTGCACTATCTGTCTTATTTGTCAATAACATAGACAGTGATGGAAAAGGAGCAAAACTGCAAGTTTCAAAGTTATTCAAAGGTAAAAGATTCTAAAAGATTAATATATGAATACAACAATGCAAAGACATGACATTATTAGTAAAACACAAACAAGTAATAAATATTGATTCTTATTCAACAAAGTCCTCATCCAATTTGCAATCCACCCCCACAGAGCAGTATGGCCTTGAAGCATCACAATCTGGATCAGATGTTGTAAATTGTGCCATAAATTACAGTACATGAGCAGTTCAAACCAAAAGATGCAGGCTTTAATTTTAGCTTTAAAAGGAACCAGCAGACATCAGATCAAGAGGCAGCTTGTTCCCGAGACAAGAAGCAGATACGATAAAAGCGGCTTTGGGAGACTTTGAAGTAAAAATGTCCTTCTGCTTAAACCAGGTGATAGAAAAACTGACACTCACGGTTTGGTTTTAGTCCATGAATATTTGTAGCAGAAACAGTTCAAACACCTGCACAAGGTGACATTTACATCTTGTGTTTCTACATTGAATAGCAAACATGCACTTTGGTGCATGATGTAGTAAATGCTTTGGCTGGAGGTTTATGGAGACTGTATGAAAAAAGGGGATTAATTTAACCTCATATGACTCACTAAATGAAGGATTGGTGGTTAATATGAAGAATAATTTTAATTTTCATGTTTAGAATATTGGTGGTTTTATAAGAAACATTATCATGATGTTGACATTTATAACTATCATATTTTTAATATCTTACACTTAGGACAGTAGCAGTACAAGGGATCCAATTACATGATGCAAAATATGACACATTTTCAAGCAAAGCAAGTATTGAGCAAAAAAATATCTCAAATTCTACAAGGTTTTGTAAGGAATGACATTTCCCCTAGCACCCTGGTATTTTATTATATTTTTTCATTTACCAAATCAAATGATTTTGCAAAGGACAGCGCTGTCAATACACACAGTCATCAAATATCTGCACTGACAGTTTAGAAGCATGTTAGCAAACCAAATTATCTTATTGATGTTGTCTCTGAAATTTTTTTTCATCAGCAAAATCTGTTTTAAAAAAATGCATCTTTTTTCGTCCAAGCTTTTTTGATGGTTTCATCCAGGAAAGAAGTCAAAAGCACTGAGCCAGAGGTACCTTCTATTAGAAAGTAACACAATAGTAGGAGCAATAGCTGCGTAAACTACTATGTCCAGCAAAGAGAAACAGGTAAACACTGACTGAGAAAGGAGCGCTCTCTATGATAGAGAAATACAAAGAACATACAGACGCAATGGGAACAGCATTTCTATGTGGAAAATACACAACTAGACACATAATCACTGGGCCAGAGGTATTTGTAAAACACGTATAATGATAGCTGGTGTTAGCAATATATGTCTTTAAGTCAAAATTTCATATTGAAAAGGAAGGTTTTCTTCTTTTGTAATTAAACATGTCTACTGTCTTTACAGGCGGACAAATTAAAAGGCCTCAGAGGAAACGTGTCGAATGAAAAGTCACACGGCACATTAGGTCTGAATGGATTAACTCATTTAATTTTCCCTTGCCACTGTTTTTGACACAATGAATGCAAGAAAAGAGACGTGCACAATGGTTTATTGGGATCAAAAACTGGTACGGCTACACATGTCAAACTCAGACAAAAGTACCTCATTGTGACAGAGAACTTGTAGGGTCACATACAATGATGGTCTGTGCTAAACACACCTCCCCGCACACCGAGCCGCTGTCTCATTTCCTTACTTATGAGATTTTCTGTCATCCCAGCAATCTACTTCCTGGCCCATACCTGTTTGTTAGCCAGCTGATACTTGTGTGAGTTTGTCTGCTACCCGATCGGTGCTACATGGAGTCACACAGAGTTCATCCAGTGAGAACAGGAAGATCTGCCAGGACTGTCAAGTCTTAACAACTTTACAGGGTAGCTCACACACTCATAAACACAAGGAAACAATAGCCTTTGTATTCCCTGCTTCACATTAGAAAGGGAGACATTTTCAGTCTTCAAAGAACGGCACTGCTTGGAACGAGAAGGATAATATTTTTTGACCCATTTGAGTGTTTCTTGGTGCCACATCTGGCGCACTTTATTCTCTTCCCGCCCCTCGTGTGCCAGCAGTTCCCCCGACCTGCCAGAGTACGGGCGTAAAAACGGTCGAGGCATTAATGACGAGGCGCAGGATCACGTACTTGGACAATGTATGAACCTATTTCCCGCAGGATCCTTCTGCTGGAAGTCCCCTTGTGAAAGCCGAGAATGATCGGGTCTCTTGCTTTGGTCAGGGCTTCATTCCCCTGGCCTATCCCCATCAAAGGCCTTCTGTTTAAGGGGCGAAAAAAACAGAGTCCAATTTCTGGGCCTCCCACAACCAAGCTCTGTAGAGGCCCGGAGAGAAGAGCCTGGACTGGGGAGGCGCTACATGAGCGGCGGCCAAGTGAGAGAGCATGGGGAGTTGGTAGAAAGATCTGCCCGACTAATGGTTCCCTCAAGAGGGAGAAGAGGAATGTCTTGTGAGGGGGAGGAGAGACAAAAAAAGAGACGCTACATAAGAGGGACATTTGTGCATGAGTTTGTATTATTTGTTGGAAGATGCTAAGTGTGTATGTGTAGAGTCTGTTTCCTCAGAATGCCTCCATTAGCGAGACCCTGGAGAGAGAAGCATTCAGCACTTCATCCATTATGGTCAGTCAGCTGTCATGTGTGTGCTCGCATGTATGAGGAGGGATAGTGCTAAAGTTACTCATGTATAATCACAGCCATCTACATGTAACATTAAGGCAGGAAACCATCAAAAATGTCACTGACACAGACAACCAGGATTAGAGGAGAAAGACGTAGCGTCAACTGATTTCTCCCAAGACGCAAAATATTCTTGCCTCACCCACAAGAGGAGATAATTTGTATGTGTCCTTTCCAAACACACAGAAAATGTGTGAATGTGTTTTTTTTCTTAAAACATGCGCCGATGTTTTAGTTTGTAGACCACTCAACAGCAGATTACTGCTATCCTTTGCATATTTTTTTATGTCTTTGCTTCTGAAATATTTCCGATCATCAAACAATTTTCAAGGTAACCTTAGCGAAGATAATTCCGGATCAAAGTGTCTGACCATTTTACCTAAAAACCTTCCAATCCAGCTGAATTCAAGCAATTCTGCAAAGGAAAGTTGGTCAAAGTTTCTCCATAGCAAAGAAAAACCTGCATCACCAGTCATCGTCAACACTTGTTTCCACTAAAGTTGGCAGAAGCAGTTATTGGGCTTTAGATGTAAAATATATATTTAAAAATAATAAATGAAATAATTTTTTAATATGTGTTTTTTAGCTGAAAATATCTGTTACTGTATTTAGGTATAGCAGAAACTTACAACAAAATGACTCTCTTACAGTTCCCCGTTATTATTTCTGTACAGCCTTGTAAAAATAAAATGACAGAATAAAAATCTAACAGGTGTGTTTATTATTTCCTTTGCTATCTCTTGCCACTCCATGACCTTTGCGACTGACCTGGCAACCTCTTGGTGTTACTTAATGCCAAGTTGAAAAACATTTACCCTGGAGCAAGGCACCTCTAACAATGAAGCTACTCACCGGTCAGTAAAGGTAGACAGGGAAATTCATTGTGTGCGTGCTGTGGTAGGCAGCTGCCAGGTGTGTGTGTGTGTGTGTGTGTGCGCGCGCGCGCGTGTGTGTGTGTGTGCATTGGTAGCTGACATAAAGGGAAAGCTTTGAGTGGGAAAAAAGCAGACAGTGGACAGCAGCGTTTGTTTTAAAAATTCAACAGTAAAAAAAATCGGATCTGATCATCAGCCGCAGGGCTGGACGACTGAGGCAGAAATAAACATGTGAAACTGACACTCGGAGTGCAGAGGTCAGGTTTCGCCGCTCTAACAACTGTTGCTATGAAACAAGGGAGGAGAAAGGGGAAAAAAATCAAAACCTAAAAGAATCGTTTCTGAGACTCACACAAAGTGAACACACAGCAGGGTTCAGCAGTCGCTTGAAAAAGCCTTAAGTCTCGTTCACTTTGTCTCATCTTGTCATGTAACAAGTACAAACATCAATGTATTTTGTTGTGATTTTATATGATTGACCCAGATAAAAGCTAAAAACCTTCCAATCCACCTCAGTGGGCTGGATACAAAGGCATGCCACACTTTTCAGATTGTTTCCCCCATTAAATGTTACGTTTTTTACTCTATGTGTTGGTCAATCAAATAAACTCAATAATCCCCAATTAAATCTGCGGAAGTTGGGTACCAAAACATGAAAAAGTATACAGGGTATTTTCCAAGGTTCTCAATGGATCTAAAATAAAATAACAGAAATTTTATTCTGTTGTTTGGTTAATGTAGCAGTATGAAAATAAAAGTTTCAATTATATTTTTTTATTTTTATTTACTGAGTTAAAGCTATTCTTTTCAATATAGTGAAGAGAAATCATAAAATGGCGAAGGAAACAACTTGCTACACTGACGTACGTGATGTGTACAGTGAATCAGCGCAGAGCTGAGTAATTTGATCTAATTCGACCTTCAAGTAACCTCTCGTATAAGCTGGAATGACACCCATAACACAGATCTGGGAATTCCCTCACCGGCGACACACACACACACACACACACACACACACACACACACACTCCCACACACTCCCACACAGTGTGCACACGTTTGCTAGAAATATGAAAACAAAGCAAATAAAACTCCAAACCTATTATCATTTCAGAAGTGAGCACCGACACACGGAGAGACGAGTGCGAATGTGAAGTCACAACTCTAAACATGACTCTGAAATATCAAATATCACTACGCCATGTTTTTTGTTGTTGTTGTTTTTTAAAAAAAAACACTACACTGTCTCTTTAAGCATTTCTCTTTTGCTCTCATCTTCTGGGTGTCACCTGAGCCAAAGGGCCTGGGAACAATGTGCCTCCTCTCGCGGTGACTGACGGCTCCTGGCCCCGAGGCAGCGGTTCCGCCACCAGGTGAGGCTCCTGGCCCCGAGGCAGCGGCTCCGCCACCAGGTGNCTCGCGGTGACTGACGGCTCCTGGCCCCGAGGCAGCGGTTCCGCCACCAGGTGAGGCTCCTGGCCCCGAGGCAGCGGTTCCGCCACCAGGTGAGGCTCCTGGCCCCGAGGCAGCGGCTCCGCCACCAGGTGAGGTCTGAGCGTCTCGGGCTTCGCCGCTCATTCACCACCTGCCGTCGCCTCCTCAGCCTCATTTCTCCGCGGTGCGTCTCCACACACTCTGCGCGGCACGACGACGCTTCGGCGCACATGCGAGGTTCTCCAAAGTCTAGTCAAGTTCATTTTTACAGCGCATTTCAGCAACAGCAGACCGAGCTATTACATCATAAAAAATAAATAAATAAATAAATAAATAACGGAGTCACCAATTATGAAACAAGCATTTAGGCAGTTTTCTGAAAGTTTGTTCCTGGGACATGGGGATTTATTTTTTCTTTTCCGTTCCCTTGGCCCCTTATTGACCATTCAGACTACTGTCACACAAAAAAAGACAATCAAAACAGTCAGATAGGACTTTATAACTCCGTGATAATAACTCTGAAATAGTCCAAACATTTTGGATGTATTCTTTCTCTCTTTCCTTTTTGCGGAAAGTTTGATTCCATTAGACTTTGCACATAGGTTTGTGGTGCATTTCTGTCCTCAACAGATATGAAACTCCAGATATCTCACAAACGAGATATTAACGTGCTCGGAAAAACCTTCTGAAAACCTTATATTGCAACAGAAAGTACAGTGGCCACCGTAAGACTTTAAGTAATAATTTAGGTTGCATAAACTCATCAGTACGTTGTTGCGAGAGAACGCAAAAGATATATTTTCCCCCCCATGTCCCCTACGGGCCTCCGTATGTTCCAGATGAGAGGAGGATAGAAACTGAATGCTGCTTGCAAACGTTTAATAAGAAAACCGAGTCGCTGTTAGCAGAGAGACGTACGGACATTTTTATACTCCTCCATATACAAACCTTTTAATTAATAATAAAAATTTACAGTCATAGAGTTGGGAAGGCCCTCTTGTGTTTCTGGATGTGGGCTTGTCTGTACAGGGCCAGAGGTAACGGGGGAAGGAGGGGGGGTGGGGGGTCCTCTTAGAGTGAAGCTCCTTTCCCAAAAAGTCACGCAAAGCACAAGACGGTATGAAATCTCACAGCCTCGGGTGGCTGCAGCTCTACTGACACCTGCTACGGAATTTACAACTATTCAAATGAGTTGGAAACCCTGCAGTTAGGGCAACTGCCACCTAGACACGTCGTCCGACTCATTTGAAGGTTATCATGACATGTCAAAGCAGACTTATTTGGAGCGCCGTCACACATCCTGCAACTGCCTGAAACGCGACTGGCAGGATGGGGTGCCATGCCTGGTCTGACTGTCTGTTGGCAGCACCGACGGGACTGGATGACGTGTGAACCGGGGTCACCTGAGTCTGAGAAGCAGCAAGGGAAAAAAAGCTTAGCTGCACCCGTTTTTGTTTTTTTTATCAAAGTAAAAACACAAAACTCTGATGTCATTGAGTTTTTCTATTCTCCTCCAACTAGACCGCAGTGAGCGCAACTGGATTCATTCAAAGCAGGGTTGGCTAACAGAAACTTTTATTTATTTATTTATTCAAATTTCTTTTAGATGTATTAATAATGCAAGTTAGAGCTCAGTTAACGCTTCTGGGTTTTCTCCCCCCCACCCCCCATTTTGGTTAGATTCATGTTCACATGACAGTTCATTCTCATTCTCGCTTCATTTTGATATATGCTAGAATTATCCAGGGCGCTGTGGTTAGCACAGTTGTCTTGCAGCAGGAAGGTTTCGGGTTTAAATCCCAGCCTGGGGTCTTTCGACATGGAGTAGCATGTTCTCCCCAAACATGCAAGGATTCCCTCAGGTACTCTGGCCTCCGCCCAACAATCCAAAACATTGACTGTTAAGGTCAGTGTGTTACTTTAAGCTTCCCTGTTTTGTGTGAAGAATTGAGAAGAATAAATAATTAGAGAAATTAAAATTAAAAAGCACCGTAATAAAATTCAGCTTATTGTGGATTTCTAATCAAAGAGCTGCCTTATCTTGAGCATTTAGGTGAAGAGAAGGCATCTGCACACCTACAAATAAATCAATGAGGGAGGAAAATAGAAGCCGTCTGTTTTTAACACATTGGGCTGCAGGTTAAGACCAGATGTTTTTGTAGGCAACGCTGCAAATGAGCGTGTGCCACTTTGCTTCAACCAGACACTTAGTCTCTGTGTCTTTGGTAAATACATGCAGGATGAATGATGAGAAAATGAAACAAAGGGAGACAGGGACAACGTTCTCGGCCAATTAAATGAAAGCACCGCGAAATGAGCTCTGCGAAAATGTGCAAACTGAGACGACCGACTTCAAGCCACTCGTTCCAATACCGTGAACCTCACACCCTGGAGTTTCATCAAAAACCAACGGCATTACTCTGCAACCGGTGAAATCGGTTTGAGAATCACGTTTTAACATCTCAAAATGTGTGTGGGTGTGAGATCATGCCACTGCTGGCTTCTACTTGTTGCTGCAAAAGCAGCAGCAGGTCGCAGGTTTCATTTAAATAATTTTGACGTCTTGTTAAAAGATGGATATCCTCTTAAAGAACGAGAGGATTTAGTTTGTGAACTAACTACTAGAAATATCTTGAACAGGCTGACAACTACCCAAGTAGGAACAAAAGAGTTGATCATATTAATCATCTGCGATGCTAAGAGGTGGGAAAAGGATACAGTGATTGAGTGACAGACGTGACATGAATGCTGAACAGCAACCGGGAAAACGTACGCTTTTAATGTTTTTTATTTCAACCAGATTTGCGTAAAACCCTACTAGTTACAAATTCTTACATAAATACATGCGTAGCTATAGTTTTCCCCCCCAAGAAATATTGAAAAAAAACCTCCCATTTTCATAAACCCAGTATTATATTTTGGGCATTTTCTGAGCTGGATACATCCTTAAAAGTTTAACTTTCATATTTTCTCATAATTTAGATAGGAACAAAAAATGATTAGATAAAAATGATGCAGGGACCCATTACTGATAAACAAAAATGTGCAATTTTTTTTCCTTGTGTTGTTTAGTGAAGATTTACATTATTATAAGCTGGCAAAGGACTAAGGACCTGGTTAAAAAGCTTTTTAATTTAGCTTTATACCCAAAACAATTTTGACTTTGACACAAAACTAAAGTGAAGCAGCATTAGGGGACAAATAAAATCCCTCCATCATTCTGGTTCATGAGACGGGTTGCGTGTCAGAAAGACACGCGTGTGTTGACTTTGTCTGGTTACAGTCAGAAGCTCTCCAAAAAGCTTCTAATAATTAAATAAAAAAAACTAAACTTGAGGTTTAAGGATCACAACATTTCCATTTCTGTAATATTCTCCAGTGAGAACCTGTGATTAAGTCTCGTGGATGAGCAGAAATCCTCAAACTGAAATAAACTCCAAGCATCAATAAACAAAGATCAAGGTCATCAGCAGTCAGGATTCGGCTCAGGGATTCATATTCACCGTTCAACAACAGCGAATTGGAGAAGCAACATTTGGAGTTTTCACATTAAAATGGCAAAGACACAAATTACAGTATTTGCATCCTTCCCAAAGCATTTGGACAAGTCCCTCCAACAGCAAAACGCTGTGATCAAATACCTTAAATCGCCTGTCGAGTCATATTTATTGAACCTTAATTTTACCAGGTGAGTTATGAAGAACAGCTTCTTGTTTACGATAACGACCCCGATGTCTGACCGTCGCTTAAAGATGCACCGAGTCTCATCGAAGCTCCAAATGCGAGACTGTGGAGGCGATTGTGAGCTTCAGTCTCCCAGCAGAAAAGCACGACTGAGGGGTGCAGAGAAGTAGGCAGATTGATTTTTCTCCTCTTTTCAATCCCTTTTGTGCGGCTGCCAGCTGGCCAGACAGAAGCGGAGATTTCTGGAGTAGATTCATGCTGGGTGGTGGGTCTGAAACTGGCTCCAAATCAGGATGGCCTCTCACTAAAGTTTTAATAATGATGCAGTTAGAATTTGTGTGGCGGATCCTGGCAGCTCCGGCGAGGCTGGCCTGCCGCTCGGCATTCTGTTTTCTGTCAGCGGTGCACATACACACGCAGACCTGCGAAGACCAATACGCTCGCATTCATCCATGTCACACACACACACACACACACACACATTCTACCTCCTTGATTTCAACTGGCTCTTGACGAAATTACCAGAACAAATATTTCATGCCATCTTATTTTAGAGCACCGGTTCTCAAAGTTTTGGACTCCAATCTGGATTGAGATCAAACTGCGAGTGAATCCAGATTCAGTTCACACTTTGTTTTTATGGCGAGCTCAGCCAAGACGTAGCAGTCGGCTTCAACACCGCCGTTCATTAATTCCAAGCAAAGTTGTGAGCTTATGAAAGAAAACCGTTCTTTTGGCACGTTTTCACCATTAAACAAATAATTGTAACCATGAAGAGAACATGGGGTATTAAGATATATCAAAATGGAGAGAAAGCAAGCTGAGCTTAGCCTCGCCAGCTCATACCCTGTTCCAGGGATCCACAATAGACGTGAGATGAATGTTTCCAGAAGAGTTTTTAAAGCTGAATATATCGAGGCAAATGGTCCTAGAAAAATAAATGACAATGTTTTGAACATTAATCCTGTTGAAATGTTGGGGAAACTGTAAGTTCAAATCTGAAGGTGTTTTTGGTTTACAATTAGGAACATTTCTTTAGACACGAGTGCTAATTATTTTCAAATGAATCTTGAAAGATAACTAGCAGGTAGACTTTTCAAGGCTTTCCAAAATCTATTAATTCACCCTTATATTTTATTGAACTGCTGAAATGGTACCTTATAATTCAATACTATTAAAACTAGGTTTATTAAAGTGTTTAACTGGAATCTGGAAGATGACTTGTTGCATTGTTCCTCTCTGTTTATCTCTACGTTTCACCTGAGCTGTTTTGATTTCTGTGACTCGTTGCAGTTTTTATCTTGAACCTTTTAACGCAAAGTTGCATCAAACGTGTCATTATTTACTGAATGACACGTCATGACAAAAGTCATAAACATTCATGAAGACTCCACCATGTTCATGAAATAAAGTGTTAGGCAGTTTACACTTAATTATTGTTGAACACAAAAAAGAAGGCGTACGGAAATATTTTGATGAAAACTGATCAATAAAACAATTATTTATCTGATCAATTATTTAACACAAAAAAAAACAACAGTAAATGTAAACAAAACCTAAACGGACACGCAGAGCGTGAACTGTGAGAGGTTTTCAGAGCAAACCCTTTAAGAAAGTAAGATCAACACAGGAAAGCACAGCCACACACACACACACACACACACACACACACACACACACACACACACACACACACACACACACACACAATATAGATAAATCTGGACAACACACTGATTTGATAGACAAAAAAAAAACAGAAAAAAAAACACAGCGCAATGA
>CAEGAF010143941.1:0-25588 GCA_903067075.1 Micropoecilia bifurca | reverse complement strand
AAATTTTTTAATTCTTATTTTTAAAATTTTTTTTTTTTCCTTGAACTTTTTCTTTTAAAAAATATAATTATAATAAAAGAAAATATAATTCCCCCCCCCCCCCCCCCCCCCCTCAACCTAAACGATGATTTTCCAAGTTCCAAACTGCACTGATTGTTACTAATTTTGGCGGTGTGCAACTGATTCAATCTCGACGTGATTATTAGATAAATTTGCACATTAAAAAAAAAAAAAAAAAAAAAGTAAAAAAAAAAGTAAATGTGAGAGGTTGGGGGAAGGAAACGGTCTCGTGTTTTTGTGGACGATGGTTGGTTGGAGGCACTGAGACTGGGAGGGGCCTCAGTGCTGCTGTTTCTGTAGACAGAGGCAGAAGGAGGGAGACAGAGTGTGAGAGAGACGGCAGAGCAGGACAAATGAACACAGAGGGGTTCTCCCAGCATCGGTATGCCTGCCTTTAACATTTCAACTCCAGACGAAGTTGCTGCTCTAAAGGTGGGAAACAAACGTGCAGGTGTGTTTTACGCCACCTTTGTGAGGACTGGTTTTTGACTCCTGTAACACTACACTCTGCTGACTTTATACCAACGTACAGTATTCTGCTGGGATCTTACAGTGAAGGACCAAAGAGAAGCTGACACTCAAATACGTTCAGATGGAAGCCTGGTGAAAGAAGAGGAGAAGAAGAGCCAGAAAAGTGGAAAAAGTGGTTTGAAGGACAGAATAAGAAGCAGATTACGCTTAATCATCCCCACAACAGTTGTTCTTTAAACAATGACTTTTCTCCGGAGGCTTTATCAGTGACCCGATGGACTACAAATTCATAGGAGCTGCAGTTTGAGATTTCTGGATTTACATCTGACATTGAGGACATCAATATATTCATAAGAGTCACATTCCTGGCAGTTTTCTTCCTCTGTGCCTTTACCTGGGAACCTCCAGACGAAGGTTTTTACCTTACTAGTACTGTAACCGTGCCAGCTCTGAGGACAACACCAGGAAACTTTCTGACACCTTTATCTGCCCTTTCAATCCTTCCTGTGTTTGAAATGGAGCATGGGGGTCTTTGTTTGGACTGAAACCAAACTGCTGATAAAAGCAGCCGGGCTACCAGGCGTAATAGTGGCTTTTTGGATTTATCGTACCCTTTAAGGGCCCCCTTATGTGTTTTACTGCCTGAGATCATGAATTCCTCCCTGGATTCCCTGAACCAAAGCTCGCTGGACTCAAATATATCCACTCCCTTCTGCTTACTTGAAATTGGCTATTCCCAAATTTTTAGCACATGCCTCCTTGAGGTATCCATCATCCTCCTCCTCACTATCCTTATTATCTGTGGGAACCTGGTTGTGATATTTGTGTTTCACTGTGCCCCTCTGCTCAGCCAGCACACCACCAGTGCTTTTATCCAGACTATGGCATATGCAGATCTGCTAGTGGGGGTCAGCTGCCTCTTCCCCTCCCTGTCTCTGCTTCACCATCTGCAGGGATTGGATCCCAAGCTGACCTGCCAGGTGTTTGGGTACATGGTTTCAGTTTTGAAGTCCGTTTCAATGGTGTCCCTTGCATGCGTGAGCGTAGACCGCTACATCGCCATCACACGGCCTCTGACTTATTCGTCTCTGGTCACTCCCTGTCGGGTGCGCTGCTGCATCGCTCTGATATGGTTCTACTCTGCTTTGGTGTTCCTCCCATCTTTTCTTGGGTGGGGGAAGCCTGGCTATCACGGAGACGTGGTCGAGTGGTGTGCGGTCGAGTGGAGGACTAGTCCGGCTTTCACAACCTTCATCGTCGCTCTGCTCTACGCCCCAGCTGCTCTCACAATCTGCTTTACATATGGCAACATCTTTAAGATCTGCAGACAGCACACGCGGGAGATCAGCGAGCTCCACGCTCGCTACAGACCACAACAGCAGCAGGGTCCTGGACTGACTGCTGGAGCAGTCTTGAAAGATTGTACCACGGTAGAGCAAGAGCAGCTTCCCCAGTTGTCCCAATCGCAGAAGACCCAGCACCACCAGCCTCATTATCAGCAGTCTACTTACCCCGACAAGCGATACGCTATGGTATTGTTTCGCATAACGAGTGTGTTCTACATCCTCTGGTTGCCCTACATCCTGTACTTCCTGTTGGAGAGCGGAGGAATATACCACCACCCTGCAGCCTCGTTTCTTACCACATGGTTGGCTATCAGCAACAGCTTCTGCAACTGTCTCATTTACAGCCTTTCCAACTCGGCATTTAGAAAGGGTCTGAAACGCCTCTGCTCCTTCTGCCTGCGGCGCGGCGGTGATGGCTTCGGAGTCGGGAAAACCAAAAAGGCGTTTGTTGGCTCAGTCGAAAAGGGATGCACAAAGCAGTGGTATGGATATGACAATGGAGACATGAGAGTTGGCACAACATGTCACGTGTAGTTCAGATGGAGAGGAAAAGACAGATGCTAAAATGTCATTGGAGCTGAAATGAAGCTTCCGCTCTTCAAATCTTTTAAGAGATGCAAGAAGGTATCGTTCTGATGGGGCCTTTTCTGACTCTCCCTTGACAAGCCAGAAAAGACAGAGAATAAGAATGAAAAGCCTTGTAATTTGAAACAAAAATAAAAAGAGTCCACATTAGCCTTTCAAGGTCTTTTGTTTGATGATGTGAACACAAGTTCAAATGGACAGGAGGCTGACAGATGGAGGGTTCTGGTATGACCAAGAAGAAGATCTCTGTGTCCTCTCAGTGGGAGTAAATTCTTTAAACGTTGGACATATTGTTTATCTGCTGATGCTGTTTTTGGAACTAAATACTTGATTTTGTCCAAACAACCAAATGATGCTAGAAGCAGAAAGTTCTCATGAAAAGTTTTATGAGCTTCGTTTGGAGCAACGTGATATTTGCTGTGGACACAATTTGTCACGTTTCACTTAAAAACAGAACAAAAGAAAAAGGATGTCAGTCCAGTCAGTTCAAGGAGCTGTTGTGATTTAATGAGACTGTCTGTAAAGAGCAATCAGAGTCAAACTGATCTTTAAATAAATGTTATTTATTGATGTTGTTAAAATGTCTGTTGAAAATGTGGGTTTGCACTGCGAACCTATTGTTTGTTAAAAGGACCTAGCTATGGTGTACGAGTGCTCAACTGCCAAAAATCAAACATTGGTTTCAGTAATATTGATGCTAAAAGTCACAATCAAAAATATAAATCATTAATAAAATAAAATGATTCTTTAATTAAGTAGCTGATATTTCAATTGATTATATTGTCAAAATCTCTAAATAGTATGCTGATATTTGTGTAATATTTTTTTGGCTTTATGCTACAGTCCACAATGTTAAAATCAAACAGTGAAATAGTTCTAACACTAAATGATAAAATGTTTTCCTTCAATAAACAATTACTAAAGAAAATTCCAATAGTTTCATTTCATTTCATTTCATTTCATTTGTTTGTTCAATTTTTAACCTATAAAGACATAATGTCATTGTGTGGTGGCTAATTCTGCTACACAGTGATTGGTCAGTAGTTTGCTGTGCATTAATCCAATCCAATGTTCTCAATGATCTCCAGTGACTATTTTATGATTGACTATATCACAGTGACTGATTTAAAAAAAAAAAAAAAAGTATTACATACTTAAATATAAAATTAATTAAAATTTACAATTTTCATATCAAATTAAAACTGTAATTAATATATTAGTTATATGTGTTTATTTAAGCAGTTAGTTTTCTGTTTAATTTAGCATGCATCTGTATTTAATTATTTATTTTATTGTGGCACTTCTCCCATGAAATTAGCATTTTTGTAATTATTTTTTTTACCAATTCTGTTGCTCCTTAATTTGCTTATGTATTATAATATTTTTGCAAAACAAAGAAAGCATATTTAGGGGTTAAACTTGCAGATTTCTTTTATTCAGAGATATAGCAGGGTTCCAACACTGGCTGTAAAAGTATTTTGTAGGTCTGAACAGAAAAAGACAAATGTATTAAAAATAAGGCTATATTTTTTTTATCAAGTTACATCCTTATGTTTGTACAATCTGTGGTTTACTTTAAATTTTGTATTTAAAATTTTAAGTAATGTAAAGCCTAACCTCAATTAAATAATAGCAGTTAATTCAAAAACCAAATTTGAATGCTACATTTTTTGCTTTTAGATTAGAAGGCATCTACTTTTAGATACATGTACCTTATTTGATTTGGACTAGAACGAGCATCTCAAGAAAATATGGACCTATATGATTGTGAAAGTATGCAAAACCACTCGAGGATTGGTGTGAGACTTGAAAATTTGTGTGCATGTTAGTGCTGTCTTTTCTGTACATTAGTATAAACAAATTGCAGGGGAAACAAAAAACATTTAAATGAGCTTAATTGTTCATTTCCACTTGTCAAGTTGTGTGTTTTAAGCTTTCAAGACTCTTGTCAAAGTAAACATTCCTTAGCTTTATATCTCGTCTACAGTAATGTGCCAAAGAAGGTGCGGTTTTGTCCCTAAGTGTAATATCTGCAATATGAGTGTTTTTACACAAAAATGTTAACCACTGTCTACTGCACTGTGTCGCGTCAGTGATGCCTTGTGTGCATGTGTCTAAGACTGTTTTCGAGCATATTGTGATATAAAGTTGCCTTTATTTAAAAAAAAAAAACAACTAGTAACAATAAGTCAACTGTTGGGGAAAAGTGTTTTTCTTTAACAGCAAGTGAGGGCTACAATAAAAGGCATGTGACTGTTTTTAAATGATTCAGCTCCAGAAGCAAAGTTTAGTTTGACTCCTTTGGTAGCTAACCAAGTTAAAGTGTTAGTGTTGCTTCAGGTATTCAAAGCAGTTGTCACCTTTTTTTTTCTCTTTTTTTTGCTTCAACTTCAGAAAACAAAACAAAACATGTAGCTGAACCCTTCAAACTGTTTCTGTGTGCTTCACACAGAAACAGTTTCTGTGTGCTTCACACAGAAACAGTTTCTGTGTGCTTCAATCACACAGAAACTCGTGTTTCTGTGTGCCTACTTGACGAATGTGTGCAAGTAGGCACCGACTCGACCATTTGCTAGACTCTGACTGTTTAATGTTTTTTGGTCTCTATTAGTCTCATTTGTTGTTGTACCTGGTAGATGTCTGAAATAATTAGTGGTTTTTATTTGTAAAGCATTCCAGAAATAGTACATCGGTACCGGTTTGTATCATCTTCTGTGCTACTACCATAATATTTTCCTGTTTGCAGAAAATATCAGATTGAATGTTTATCAGAAAACATTTGTATAGTTTTTTTTGTTTGTTTGTTTTAAATTACCCAGTTCAGTGTGTTCTCAGAAGAAAAAAAAAAATTGTGCCGCCTACATAAACAACTAGTTTTGTCTTATGTTTTTTCCTATTGACGTGTAGATTTTTGTGGTGTTTCAGCTTCAAACATAGTCATTTTGTACCATTTTAGTCTGGAAAGATTCAGTACAATAGCCGCTTATTTTACAGTCCCTTTAAAACAATACATGTTTGAAGACAATCCACGATGCCTAAAAGTGCTCCCTGTTGTTCACATACACTCATTCCCTTCTTCCTGTGGGGAAAACAATCAACCTACATGTTCTCACGGGAATGACATTGATGGCTGGGAGGAAATTTCCATGCCCTCAAAAATTAAGCGTGTTTAGAGCTCGGACAGCTCGTGATGCAAAAAAAGTAGTAAGAACAATAACCACATGATTGACCCAAGACATTTTTTAAACAAATTTTTTACTTTTGGGTTATAATCAAACCAGTTCAAACAGGACTGACTTGCATAAGCAGTGTCTCTGTTGTATTTCCAGAATACTTAATAAAAAATGCTCGCATCGTATTAAGCAGAATTGCACTTGCTGCCTTTTTTTTTTTTTTTACCTCTTCTGGCATATTCCAGAGTTGACAAACCGTTTTAAGTAGATCAGCAGTACTTGGACTGAGACAACCCAGAATTTTTATCTGTCGTGGAAATTAGTCCAAATGGAGCAGCTTGGGTCAAAAACTTGTAACATTAAAGTTTAAATCTGCAGATTTCTCACACAATGGTCTTTTTGTGTATCTAAACCATTGTTGTCTAAAGAACCAACAGAATAGTCTCAAATTCAAACTTATAAAAAGATAAACGGTTAGGATAAATAACTGTTTCACAACAGACAAGAACAGACTGCCAATTTAACATTCCAGATAGGAGATTCACCTCATTAATGTCTTTTTCCCCCTCAATAGTAAATTCTGTGTACAGTGAGACCTTGTGAATTTGAGACTTCAAAATCACCTTGTTCAACACAGACAAAACATGGCCTATTTCAATTTGTTATTACGTTTTCAGAACGATATTTGCTTTTGTTTAGACTGTGAATGTTGGGTTAATGTCGAAACGTGTTTATTTATGCTGTTGATGAATGTGAGTGAGACTTCTGATTACATGACGCTCTGTATGCAATATGGTTTTGTAAATAATCTACGTTGTTTGTCTGTTTTAAGCAAATAAATATGATTTTATCGAAGGGTTCTCAAATTATTTTGAAAAGATTCATTCGAATGTTTGGATGCAACCTATTTTTGAATAGATGTCAGAATCAGTAAATAAGCAGGACATCTTGTCATCTTTTTTTTATCTTGATATAAAAGCAAATAGTTTCCAGCTTATCTCGTTGGGAACTGAGTAATTCATGACATTTGTTCCATAAATTTTTTTTTACTGAATTTTCTAGATAAATAAGTAAGTAGTAGTAAGTAAAGCATATATGGTTTGACTTTCTCTTCTTTTACATGTGTTTTATCAGGGCAGCAGGGTAGCTTCCTCCAAATACCACAAAATGAAGGGCATAAGCTTAAACCATTAAAATTTCATTAGGCTACTAGTGCTAAGCTTTATCTATCTGCTGATAACAGATTATTGTGTAAAGGATATGTAATCCACCCATATGGCAGTAAAAGCGATTCTAGGACCATTTCAAATGTCTCTTTAATTCAAAGGTTTTCTCATATGAAAAAGTAAAAACGTTGGCACTCAGGGTTATTTGGGGCTTGGATCCTCAGCTTGTAGCAGGTCTGATAAATGTCACGCCATGCCATTTTGATGTCTCAGCAGGGTTCTTTAGGAGCAGAGAAAAGAAAACTAAATGACATGTCGGCATTTGTGTCGAGTCAGAGAAAATCGAGGACATAAACAAAGGAGTTCTTGCTGCTCAGCGTTCTCATAGGATCTCAACTCTGTGATTTTTATTTTCCTTCTTTTTGACACGCAATTAAATGCAAAGGCTACAGCTTTCCTATTTATGGCTGACTTCTGTTGAAGAGGTTGTAATTTTGCTAGAACACCATGTTTTGTTCCAGGACTTCACTTGCTTGGGAGTTTTCTTGTTTCCTTTTTGGTCGGTCTCTTTTCTGTAACAGCATCTGACCCACGGGGGTTGATTAGCTTTTATTGGTGTACTTCCTTGCTATCAAACCAGCTACTTATTCTGTATTACAGCTATCACTCTTCTAACTATTTTTATGCACAGTAAATGTACTCAGAAAATAAAATTAAAAGGACAATATTTTAAAAGCTCACCACCAGTAAGAAATTATGAATACACCCTGGTTATTTTCTTGGTAAATTTCAGTTCCCGTTTTATTGTTTAATATCACGTTCTAAGAACTTTCAAACATTTAAAAAGATAAGTACAACTTAACAATGCATACATAAATGCACATACATTTGGATATATAGTCAGCGGCCACTTTCCTACACTTGTTCACGTGGGACAGTGACCGATTGGGAAAATTAGCCATGGTGGTCAATGAGTTTCAACTTCCTCTGCAACATTCAGATGCTTGTCCAGAATTTGGCATAAAAATATGAAAACATGGATCTATTTTATTAGTTGTTGTAATGTTTTCCTGATGGACTTTAACCACTTTGATTCGCTGGAATTGAAATTGTACTGAGTTGGTACTAAGTGAACTATGTTCATCCCTTTATGCTCAAAGTGTAATTAATTTCAAATGGCTACTTTCTGCAGAAAAAACATGTCCATTTCTCAGAGCTCATCTCCAACTGGTGTCTGAAGCATGACTCCAACAGCCTTTCAATCTATTAGCACTCCTGTGGGATGTGGGATTGTTCTAATGTCATGACAACATTAGGACAATATTTAGAATGGATGTAATTTCAATATTACAAGCACAATACCAACATTTTCCTCACTCTTCTTTTTTTTCTCCATTGTCATAATGTCATTATCATTGATGAGCTTTTTCAGCTTTCGTCACTGAGATGTTTTTTGAGTCAGGAGAACAAAAATGCTGAAAGTTGATCTAAGCAGCCGTACATAGACTTTTGGCTAGAAGAGCTTGAATGCTTATTTCCCTTTAAGTCCATTTGGCATCTTAGAAATATGCTGACATTCTTAAGAGATAAAGATGTCTCAAACTGCTTTGTCAAAATAAAAACAATGCAAGTTCAAAATACACACTGAGGTAAAGTTATGTGTTGTTACCTAATACATATATAACAGTATTGATATTTTTGTGTTTGTTTTGTGCAAATGTATCATAGTTATAAATTCTCCTTTACAATCTACCTACTATTAGTAGTATTATTGGTAGCAGTAATATTTTTCATATAATTGCCACTCTCTCTAACACACTGTCTTCTCTTTTAAGGCTTTATGCTGTTAAGCTCACAATACTTAGATAAGGTTATTAATGAGAAAAACAAAATTTTAAGTGTACCTAATGAAGCAACTGGTAGCGATATATGTCGCATACACTCACAGGAAAAAGTGTTTAAAAAAGGCAGTTGATTAAAAACATCTGTAAGCTCAGGTTTTTATTGTAATTCTCACTTTCTTATGTACTTCTTTGTAATCTAAATTTAAAATTAAAATTAGGACATCAACATTTGAATTCTGTTAAATTTACATTTTAGTCAAAGCTTTATATCTCTACTTGGCTATAAGCAGGAACATTTTATTCATTTTTTTACGCACACAGCTCAATGGGATCTAATTGCCCATTGGACATTTTGTGTTTTTTAATTACATATTTTACATCCAGAGAATTCTTTACCTGCAGGAACTGACTGGATTTTTTATTTTTTTCTGGATGTGCGGTAGGTTTTTAGGGCTGAGTTCATTAAATTTTAGTCCTTTTTCATCTACTAAGCAACTTTCTTACTGTTATTCCAAATGGTCTGACTCCCTCGCTCTCGTTTAATTATAGGAGTGTGTTAGAAAACGGGCTGGTAGTTCTGAAAATTGTTCATCATGTCCTTGTCAAAGCTATAAACTCAGCATCTTATTTACCCTATTTATAGAACTAAACATAAAACATTAAGCCGATTATCCGTACATGCTGAGACTGTTGGCATTGTTCTGTAGATGCAAAGCAGAATTCTTCAGCTTTAAAAGCAAATCTTTTTCTGCAATAACCATGCAGGATTTTCTAAACACTTATTTTCTTTCCTGGATTCCAGTTTCTGCTTCAATAAATAACAGGAAAAACTAGAATCAGTTGTGATTACTAAGTGTTTGAGGATTAGATTTGCTGTAATATGATCCAAAATATGATCCTAATTACCTTTTTGCTGAATGCACACCTATTTTTGTGCTGTCTCTAGCTTCTGCACAGTAGCATGACCCTCTGGATATGTTTGCTCTTCGCCTCTCACGCAACAGTCATTAGAAGTTGCTCTCCAACAGAAGAGCAACAAACGGACAGAGGGGAAGCTAATTGACCATTAAGTCAGATGTCTTTGTTCATTCTCTCAGCACTTCAGATAAGTATGGCTAAGTGGCTGCTTGTCTAAACATGGATGGTTATCTTTTACTAGGAAACGGCAGTCAAGTTTAATATTCCCCTCACACTGGACCATTTATTTAAATTCCTCTGGAAAGAGAGATATTAGGCTCTTTCAAGATTACTTTGCCAATCAGGTTTGCAGCATCAAGTCCTAAGATTTAAAAAAAACATTTTTTTTGCAGCCTTGGACCAAATCCTTAATTGGCCGTTTTACCACCCTATTATATTAAGTTTTAAAAGAGAAAATAGACCACTAGTGTCCACACTTCAGAACACTTATTACTTCAAATATCCCACTGTTATTGCTAATGAGCTCACAATAACTCCAATTAGTCATAAATTTAAAAAATATTTTTTTCGTCATCAACAATAACACCACAGAGTAAAATAGATAAAGTCAGTACCAATAAAAGTTAAGTAAATTCAAGTCTGTTATTTCTGCACATGGAATCAGCTGTGGGGAAAAAATGCTTTGTCTTCTAGATTTTATCATCACAACAAGTTCTAATGGTCATGACAAAAAAAAATCTCTAAATGATGAACAGTAATAATTTCCCAGTCAGAGTTGCTGGTATCCATTGAAGTCTGCACTGGGCCAATTGGCCACTTCACTAGTTTGACAAAACGTCCTAAAGGCTTAAGTAATGTCGAGGCATATTTTTTCATCCGATGGTTATGTTATTTTTTCTTTTATGTTTATAAACATTCCCAGAGGGAACGTGTCTGAGGCAGGTTTTTTCCCTGGTGAAATAACCTTCAGTAGAGGAACGATCCAGACAGTCTCACACTCTCTTCGGTGTTTGTGATCCCCCCCCCCACTTCAACTCTTCCTATTGAACTGATGAGCTGCCTTCCTCCTGTTGGAGCTTCACACTTTGACCTGTTCAACCTTCACACTTTTACCTGTTCAACCAGTTGTGTCATTTCCAAACTCTCGTTTTCTTGCAGCTTATTAATAAACCTGACTCAGTGATTTTTTTTTTACCTTAGCAGTGCTTGGTAATTATTTTTCCCACAACAGTAGATAGGCGGGTATGATGTCCTCACTGATGAGAAAAAGATATGGTTCCAAATTTTCCAACCTAATCATCAGTCAAAACTGGTTAAACTGAAACTTGTGCCATCATTAGTAACTTTTTTTTTCTCAAAGTTGGCTATTTAATTAACCTCTAAATAATAAAACTACACTGCATAAACTACTAACTACATATATATATATTTTAAATCTCATTTCAAATTATCCTCAAAGAGGTCTTTAAACATTATTATTTCCTAATGAAATTGTCCTTTGGTAACATTACTTATTCAAAGGTAATTTTTTCCTAATGTGTTGGTAATCGATAACAAAATGAGGCATCATTAATCTTTGAAAAGCAAGCCCAGTTCTTAAGGAGTGTTTGCCGATTTGAGTGGGGTTCTTACTCTGTGGTGGTCTCTCATCACTTCAAATAGATATGAGGCACAGGTTTCCCCAGGCTTGTGTTCAAACTGGCTCCAGATGAAATCTATCGTTTTGTTAGTCTATCATGGTGTTGAAAAATTCTGCCAACATCAGTTTCCTCCCTTCATTTATTTATTTTTTGAGCAATCAAGGCTACTTCAGGATAGAAGGTGTTGGTCCTGGGTGCTTTGTTTCAACACATTGTAATAACTATTTTATTGTGTTGTAGTCCCAAAATGAGCACTTTGGTATCCTTTCACTTTTCTTGTAACTTGATCATAATTTTATTGATTGTATTGTACTAAAACTGCTCAATATCTATCAGATTATTTGCTTTAAAGTTGTATGTGGTGTGTTGTAGAAAAAAAGTTCAGATCTCATTGTTCTGCTTTAAAGAAAAATTTATTAGTTCAAAATGTTGTTATAAGTGGGTGTCAAATGCGTTTAGCTCAAAATCTAGTGTTCTCCACTCATTTGAAACCTGATTTCAGTTCCTCCATAATCGGATTTCAGTTCCTCCATAATGCCTAAATCAGATCTCACTTCACACAAAACACAGTTTATTCCTCAATGAATCATGCTGCCAAATTGGAAGGGAGAACGATCAAGTTATATTCACATCCTACCACATCAGCTAGTATTGCAGCTGAGATCGTCAGTGTTCCAAGTTTGGAGTTTAAAAACAAATCAGTACCGTATCAGTCAGGACATTAAACTCCGGTCTGTCTTTTAGTTATCAGAACGCCTTCTAATCACCATCAGAGGTTTCATTTGAAGCGGAGTCATAGTGACATGAAGTAAGTCAGCTTTGTGGTTCGTCATTGATAACGTGCCGTTTTAGCAACACTATAAAAACCCTTGTCACCGTTAAGTTGTGAGAGCATCCGAGTTTTTCCCAGTCTTGCATCCGGTGGATTGTGTCACCACCTTTGAAACAATAAAGATTATTTTGATGTAATAAAGCTGAATAAAATTAGATGTGGGATGAGCAGGCTTGCAAAGAAACATGGAGCAGTGGACGGTCTGTACGGTGGAAGAGAACACTCTGTGCTGCCAGTTTTTCCTCCTAACCCCACATTTCTTGACAATGCGTGGGGCCCCTGCATGTTGAAGATCACTTACAACAGCTGTGTCCGGGAAGATGGTTTCACAAATGTAGCTGATAATAAATAATCTCTGTAATCATCTCTTTTTTTTTGTTGTCTTTGCTACATTCTTTCCAACTCCCTTTTACATTGTAACATTTCTCTTTTTGTCTCTCTCTCTCTCTGCTAGGAATCTCCTCAGGACAGTGTAATCACCAGAGACATTAACAGGACATTCCCCGCTCATGACTATTTCAAAGACACTGGAGGAGACGGGCAAGACTCGCTCTACAAGATCTGCAAGGTGGGGCTCCAGTGCACACAGACACACACAGAGGTTGTTAGTGCAGCACGAACTGTGCTCCGTCATGAAACTGGCTTCATGCAGTGAACAAAGCTGCTGCAGCAGCTGCACACCAAATGAGGTGTAAACTGTTTAATACATCTGCAAAAGCACATCGGAAGCTCGCGCTTCTCCTTTTTGACTCATTCTAACTGCAGTTGCATTAAAATCCGATGTGCCAATCTCTTCCTAATTCTGGGAGGTGCTATCTAAGGAAGATGCTGATGCGATCAGAGGTATTTTGCACTTTTCAGGTAAAGAATGAGACCCATTTATTCTGTACTTCAAACAGTCCAGACGAAGGGGAGAGTTTCTCTTCAAACATAGCAAATGCACATGAATGCCACATGTATTTGTCGTAAAATAGGCATTAAAAGCTCGAAAATATTTATAATCTCACACTGAAATGTTGAATATATTTTTAGCCGTTGTAGCTTGATTACATTTTTGAAGTTGGCAAAAAAAAAAACATGTTCAGAAATTGAATTCTGTTCAATTCAAAAACTCTTTATTTATCCCAAAGTGAAATCAGATGTAGTAACTCATATAATCCAAATGTCTCCAATCCTTTGTATGTGTTTGTTTTATCTCTACTATGGACCTTTTCATGTGTCTGGACTAATGATATGATAATGACGAGTATTAAAAACAACAATAGTAGCAAAATGTATTTGTGAGATTGTTTTCTGAACTTTATCACCAATAAAGTTCAGAAAACAATTGCTCCTACAGATGACTTCTTTAAAATAAATTGGCAATGAAGTATGAAGAATCCATATTCAAATTGACAAAATGCGTAATAAAGAGAGTAAATAGTAAATGACCAAACCATAACATTTTCTTAAAGTAAAAATTGTGCTTACAGCTAAAGTGGAAATGAAAACATATCAGTAGTGAGAATTGCTAATGCCCTGTGTATTAATTACATCTGTCTGATTCAGACTGGGCGGTTCGTCGAGTTCATGAAGTCTGGGAAATCTAAACGAGCTTCTCTTTGAACACACGAAGCAAGAATCAAAGTACAGTTAGCCTCTGCGGAGGAGTACAGGAACATCTTGGAACTTGACAGCGTCGCCGTATTTTACCAAGTTTTTCTCATCAGTTAACACCATCGTCAATTAGACCTTTATTATAAAAATGTGCTTCACGGTGAAGACATGCAGTTTGTTCAGTGATCTGAAACAATTAAGCATGACAAGAAAGCCAAAGACACGGCAGCGCTGTAGTTCTATAGTACAACTGACTGCAGCCTTTTTACACTTTTCAGTTTAATGTCATTCATTATGCATAGCTCTAGTGAGGGCATTCATCTACTCTCAGACAAGCAGCTCCTGAGGTGCATTTGAATAATTCACAGGTCTATGCCTTTGCTGTGTTTGTATTGATTCACATTTTATGTTTTTGACTTTTGCTCATTATTTGTGTTTCTGGTTCAGTAGGTCACTACAGGCCCATTTCTCCCCCGATTCTCTCATATCATATTCTCCACTTGAATAAATATGAATATTTCTCCTGAGCATCTTCTGAGTCTATTTAACTGTATCCAGACATCATGATTCATCCATGCCTTATTACTTGACTTCACTGTCATTAAACAAGGTTGAGTTTTATATTTTGAATGTTAATTTTAAGAATTTTATTTTACTGCTATTGTAGCTTTTTTGTGTTTAATTTAAAGAGCTTTTGTAATGAACAATTTGGACATGTCTAATAATAACTTTCAGTACATGATTTGAAGTTCCAGTTCTTTACATTCTTGCTTCTCCAAAGACGGATCTGATACAAATAGACTTGTGTAAATGATTTACTTTTTTTTTTTTTTACTTTTAACTTGTGAAGTTGTTTTTTATTTCACTTTGAAAAGCCTTTACTAACTGTACGTCTTTGTCTTTCATGATGTCCAGGCTTATTCTGTTTATGATCTGGAGATTGGCTACTGCCAGGGACAATCCTTCCTGGCTGCAGTGCTGCTGCTGCACGTGAGTTGACACAAGCAGCACAATCCAGACAATCCGGAGAAACACCAGACATTGCCAAGCAATAATTTACATACTTTTGACACTGAATTTGCAGATGTTAGATCTAATTTTTAACAATATTTTTATTTGTACAAACTTTTGTGTGATATTCAGAGTTTTCTGCCTACTCATTATGGTTCGCAGCCTATTTTTAGTGAAATGCAGAAACAGGACAGCGCTGCCACCTTGTGGCAGTGTTTTCCAGGATTGGATTAAAAGTTACAAGGGGAGGAAAAATGTCAGACTTTACTACTTATTTAATAAAAGTTGTATCTTTCCGTTTATGCATCACATACTTACAGTTTGGAATTTTTATTTTAGTATTTTCAAGGTCTTAAAAAGTATGAAAAATGAAAATATATTTTTGAAACTTTATATATGTTTTCCCTATACTATTATGTAAATGTCCTCTCCTACCTTCCACTTGTCCTCATTCCTTCCATCTTTGTGTCCAACCCCTGTTTACCTTACCATACTTGTTTACCTCCTGCAGTAATTCCTTGTTTCCTTCTTTTCTTCCTTGTGTTATCTTCCCTACCCTCTATGTCCTTGTGTATTTCCTTTGTGTCCTCCTTCCTTCCATCGGTGCTACTGTGTCCTTCCTTTCTTCCCTTACTTGTATCCTATCTACCTTCTGCCCTTGTATTCTTTTTTCTCTCTAGTTTTTTTTTTACTTCTGCAGGTTCCAGATAAAATTTTCACCGCTGTATAAATATGTACCATAAATACAGTCTGTAACTTTTATTTTAAGATGAAGATCTATCTTTGAGAACCGTGCATAGCGGAGTTTTGAAAAGTTTATTTTATTTTTTTAACTTGAAAATATGTTGGAACCTTGGTCTGTAGTTTTTGGAGGTTCAATGCTTAAAGCCTTACTACTGCAGAAGCCGTTAATTCACAGTGAAATGTTTTATTTGGTACTTGGAAAATTGAAAGGTATTAGACATTTCATAACTGGATCTTGTGTTTTTTGTAGATGCCAGAGGAGCAAGCTTTCAGTATTCTGGTGAAGATCATGTTTGATTACGGGCTCAGGGACCTGTTCAAACAGAACTTTGAAGATCTGCACTGCAAGTTCTTCCAGCTTGAAAGACTCATGCAGGTTTGTGCGTCACATTTGCATATCTCAGGCTGTGTTTCCCACAATCTTGTGACTGTTTTTGATGGCATTTAATCCCTTGAGCTATTTTTTTGTGTTGTTTTTCTTTTTTTATTGCTGTCGTCTCCATCCTCTGTTTAATGCTGTTCCACTCTTCTGTCTGTCTGTTTCTGTTTTCTTTGGTCTTCATCAGGAGTACATACCAGATCTGTACAGCCATTTCATGAATGTGGGTGTGGAGGCTCATATGTACGCTTCCCAGTGGTTCCTAACTCTCTTCACAGCCAAGTTTCCTCTTTACATGGTCTTCCATATAATCGACCTGCTACTGTGTGAGGTGGGTATCAAAAGAAACTCCATAGTGATAACAGTTCAGAGATGTTAGGAGGAACTGCATTGGTCTTGCAGGATTGTTTTAGCTAGAAACAGAAAAACTGCATCCATAGGCCAGATTTGATTGATTTTCTTAACAGCGATGACACTTTCTCATTTATAGTTAGCATAAAAAAGTCTTAAAAACCTGCAGGGATCAGCTAGACACACATGCAAACATCTGATCTGTTTTCGAATCAGTGAATGGACAATAAGGTCACACTGACAGCAACACCTTTTGGTGTGACAGTTTGCTACTTTAATTATCAGTAAGCTGTTTTTACAAGATGGAGAATGAAAGTTTTAAAAAATATTTTTGTATTTTTTTTTATGTAGTATAACTTTGTTTCACAGTCACTGGCCCTGCCATGCCTGACATGACGTCTTTTCTGCTACTCGTATAACTAGAAGGCTAGAAAAAAAACATGTTAAGTTCGACTCATGTTTCTTCTTACATGACACAGTTAAGGTCAAAATCATTCAGACCTTCCCAAGATTTTGAGCTCATCATTAAAGATAAATTGTCAAAATGCTGAAACATGGAAAAAGCTAGTAATCAGTTATAAGAAGAGATTACTGTAATCCTAATTGAATTTTTGTTTTGTTTTGTTTTTTTCAATATAAGATTTAAGTGACTTTTTGGTGTGGCAGTTTGTTACTGTCACACACCACAGGAGTGAATTTGATCCCAGATGCATTGTTTGTTTCATCATTAGTGGTTTGTGAAATCAAAAGCTTTTACAGGTATAATTTGATGATGGTGTGATCCTTTAGAACTAGGAGATCTTAGATGAATGCAGCTACACAGTGGGGTGAATTAGAAGCAATTTTTTTTTTTAATTTATAAAATTCAATACCAAAGCAGTTGTTCCCAACAAATGTTTAAACTACAGAAAACATTTTGTTCTTGTTCTGCACTTTTAATCAAATTAATAATTTCATAAACTCTTTCAAACCAACTAAACCTTGGATTTTTTTTCAGGGTATAAGTGTGATCTTCAATGTAGCCCTGTCCCTTTTGAAGGTAAGAATTGACAAACCAAAACTCCATCACTAGTAAGGTATGCAAGCATAAACAAAAACGTTATAACATAATAAAAAAGCTTTAGGGAAAAGTATTTTGTGTTCTGGTGGATGGAGTGAACATACTTGTTGTTAAAGATTTGCCTCCAAAGTTTAATTTCCTCTTCTTCCCATAGCACAAAAAAGTGTAGTAACAGTTTTTAATTTGGTATTTCAAGTCTCTGTTTCATTGAACATCTCGTCTTTTCCCTCAGACTTCAAAAGACGATCTACTGCAGACAGACTTCGAGGGAGCGCTCAAATACTTTCGTGTCCCCGTCCCGAAAAGGTACCGCTCTGAAGAAAATGCCAAGAAACTAATGGAGCTGGCTTGTAGCTTGAAGGTAAGTTTAAACAACCAAAGTGGCTTACGGTGCAGATCAAGTATAGATAATTCAAAGTGCTATGTGTACTCTTATTTAAATTTTTAACCTTCGTTTCATCATACAAAACCTGTGAAATCCAGCAATGCTGCTCAAATACCACAGGGGGTCACTGTTGAGCTTCGTCGTGACTAACATAAGAGCAAGAAACACACCAAACACTCCCCTCCCCTTAAACACTCACACCTGTTTCCTGACCTGATTTGAGCAGTCTGGCCCAGTTTAGAGGATCTGACTTTGAAGGTAACTTTGGACAGGAACATTTCTTTCCACAAACTCTGCAAGGAAACCAACTCCAAGAAAGATTTTAACTTTCTGCTCTTGAGGTGGGCAGCAGAGGAGCCACGCTCCAAAGCTCTTCCAGCAGAGGAAGTAAATCATACCTAACCAAAGCAGTTGTGCAGCTCTGAAGATGCTCCAGTATCCGTCATGTCATGAAGGCATCAATTTAGAGAATAAATCAAAATGAACTCAAGAAGACTGATATGGGAAGAAACGCTAGATAAAATCAAATATTTACAAATTCTATCGTTTCCAAATTAGATGTTATTGGTTTGGAAATGTAAATTGTCATTTTATTAAACACACTGATGTAGTTCTTTACGCATTGTGTCAAGTTGTCGGATACATTCACCTTTGTCCTCGATTGTGGTTTGGTAATCTGAGAACTGCAGTGGGATTAATTTAAATGGATGGATTATTGTTACTGATTACTGTTACTTAAACGTTACTGAATGTTTATGCCTTCTGACATAATCACTTCTTGGTGTTTGACAGATGCCGTGATATGTTTTTATAGTTAAATAGATCATACTTGTTCACCATGTTTCGAATTTTTCTTCAGTTTCATTCTTCCAAATGAGCAATTGGACAAGAACTACATAAACATTTTGAACTACCAAAGGTGCTGTCAACCTTTTGAGAAATCTAATTTTTGGAAGATTTAATACCTCTTCTTATAGATGCAGGTTTTGAAAATAGGCTTAATAAATGATATGAGCTTCATATCATTGCAAGCCTTAAGTCATTTTGAGAGCTAAAAAAACAGAAGTGTTACTATTAAAAACAAAATAGAATTGTTTTGATTTGAATAAAAAGGTCAATAAATCTGTGAATAAATCATTAATACATGCAGGTATATGGTAATATTTGGTATTCTAAACTGCAATTTCTTGCAGAAAGTGACTTTTTGACCCCTTCCTCACTTTAAGTCTTAAACTCAGACTTAAAGTGAGTCATTCTGCTTGAACAAAAACAGTATTAAAGCGCTCCGACCTTGTCCTCGACAAGGTTTTTACCTAAATAAGTCATCCACATGATTAGAAAGCGGGTCAGAAAATGTGGACATTTGTGGAGGAATTGGATTTAAATAGGAATGAATTACTCTCTTGTTATATTTTCAGGTCATGATTTACTCTGCAAAAACAATTTTGTGTAGAGGCGATGTTGAAATAATTATTTTTAATGCTTTAAGTAGGAGGTGGAGATGCAGGAATTCCCCTTGAAATCAAACTGAAAGTCAACAACAAAAATGAACCTCCAATAATTTATAAAATCCTTAATATATTTTGGTGAACAAATCGAATTAAATTTGCATATAGACCCAAGTGTAAATTAGAATGAGAACTGGGTTGAACGGCGGCAGCTATTTATTTCAGTCGGAACATGATCACTTGTATATTTTTCAGGGCAAATGCATTTATAAAGCATAACTAGTAAAACAAAAAGGAAAGTGAAAATGAGTTTCATTTCAGTTTTTATTGTCTCTTGGGATTCCTTCTGAGAGACATGTTCCTCATGTCTGGTGGCCTTTACGTCTGTAAATCTGCAGTATGCAAATTTCCCAGAAGATAGCTATAAATATGTAAGTCTCTATAGATATGTAGATTAGTCCTGATCGGTATTATATATATGTATATAAAAATAAATATTTGATGTGTTCTAAGCAGGAACAACAGGCAGTGGGTCATTCAACAAAAACACTTTTAATGAACAGGTGCCTCCAAGTCTGATTTTGGATAAGTCACTGAATGTCACTGGAAACAAAAAACACAGTAAAGAAAAGATGAACACTTCAACCCCCTCAAAATAAAATAAAAAATACTGTAGATTGGACAAAGAATGTGATAAACTGTAAGGTAACAAGGGATGCTTATTCATATGAAAATAGTAAATTATATAAGCTTCAAGCAACACTGTGTAGGTAATGCAATGTTGTTTTAAGCTAATTAGAGAAAGTGACAAAAACCCTGATCAGATTTTCTGCTTTAATCTTGGACAAAACTATTGTTTCGCATGTTTCACCAACCCAAATGAAACAATGCCGCCTGGAAATAAACAGCCTAGGTATGAACCTTTCCACCCTCCTTCTGCAGCACCCCGTTCCTTTGTTTCTTTCTGTTGATTCAGCTTTTGCTTGTCTTCTGAGATCTCATTATCAGCACACGCTGCTGTTTAACAGTAACCTCAGGTGCTATTGGAGCACTTTCCTATAAATAACATTCCACATTCTCAGTCGTGCTTCATTTGTTTCAAAGTTTAAGCCCCAGTTAACTTTTCCTTGACATCACGGGCTAAGGCTTTGCTGCGTCTAACTTGTGCTGAATATTTACGTGTATAGCTTTTTATGTTTTTTAGTTTCTGTTACGTTCAGGGAGACTGCATCTGTTGGCAGGTTTATAAAAGTAATTAACAGGGATCTTTGTCTGTGTACCATCACTGTAACTAAAGTAGGACTGTAACGAGTCGCTGAATGTTTCAAGGATTTCGATTCTTAAAATTCCTCGAGGTAAATTATCTGCCTCGAGGCTTCATTAAGTTATGTTTTAGTATTTATCACACTGTTTTCTCAATGGTCTGTCCTCAAATACCTCAGTAGGAAACATTCACTGCATTCATCATGTTTGTTAATAATAATAATAATAATAATAATAATAATAATAATAATAATAATAATACTAAAAAGAGCTTGATAGACTGAAATATCTATTTTATAATTTTTTTTACATACTGTACCTCAAACTTGAGATTGAAAGTTAATTGTATTATAGTGTTTACCAATGTCTGAACTTAAAGTTGGTTTTTAATTTTTAAAAGTTGGTGTAAAATTCAATTAATTAAAGGAGACATGTAGCACAAACATAAAAAAATGATGAAACACGTAAGTAGAAAGAAACGTTCGTTATGTCCCAGAACATTAGAGTTCTTTTATCTGTCTTTTAAATACTTACAGAAACTGAAAGTTTCTTTGACTTCTATCTTTCCTCTCTGAAGGATAGAAGTGCTGTTAGCTTGGCATGACAGCCATTTATGACATATTCGCTGACATGATTGGGTTTTTGGGTTTCCGAACACCCGATTGCCGACTTAAAATTTAAAAATTGTCTGATTTAGGCCTCCTCATTCCCGTCAAGTTAGCTGGTTGAATGAATATTGTTTTCTTCTTCAATGTGTTCAGTTGCTAAGCATTTGTTTTTCTGTCTCATTTTGCTTTAAAAAAATAGATAAGTCAGAAGAAGCTGAAGAAATTTGAGAAGGAGTACCACATCATGCGGGAGCAGCAGGAGCAACAAGAAGCCCCCATTGAGCGATATGAGGTAGAAATACACACAGAAGGGATGAACAGTTTATCCAGGAATAAACTGTCAATGTTGTCTCCTTTAATACCAAAACATTTGACCTACAGAATAAATATTGCACAAAGCAGTGGTAAGTATGGGCTGCCATCCCAAAATAATTAAATGAAGGAGAAAAAATCAGCTAAAACATAAAGCTCTTGCTCTTTTTAAGTTTTTTAGTTTTTCCTCTCAGGTGCATCTTCTTGCTGGCTTTATGTCAGCTTTCAGTTTCCAGTTGGTTGTTAATGATATGCAAACAAGTTATGTGTTAAACAGTGCAGTGTCCTCTTTCACTATATTTTAACCTCAGTAAACATTATAGTTCTCTAAGAAAACTGACCCAGTAGCAGCAGATTACACATTCATATGACACTCTTTATGATTAACTTGTTCTCCCCGTTCTGCTGTCTCTTGACTTTTTCTTCCTCTTTTTCTAATGGCTCTTCCCTTCTCTGTCTGTTCTCTTTTGTTTCACTTTTCTACTCCGTGGTGTTTTTATCGTTTATCTTTTTTTTCCCTCATATTCACTTCTTCTTTTTTTTTTGTTTTTGCTCTTGTTCTCTTTTCTCCCTCTCTTCCTGTGTCCAGCGGGAGAATCAGCGTTTGCAAGAGGCCAACATGCGTTTGGAGCAGGAGAATGATGACTTGGCTCATGAACTAGTGGGCAGCAAGATAGCTCTTCGGAAAGATCTGGACAATGTAAGCCGGAAGAAAAAAAAGGGTAGTGGGATGTGCTCCATTTAGCAGAGATAATAAATTTGTGGTTGAGTCACAGCACAAGTGTTGCTGTTATTTCTTGTCTTAGAACCTGCACAGATTTATGCACAGGGTTTTTGTTGACCTACCTTTAAAAATAGTGCAGGTATACTGCAAAAAGTCCCCTTTCAAAAACTAGGAAAAAAAGTACAAAAATAGGGTATAATTTTTTTAAAATAAGAAAAATTATCTGCCAACAGAACAAGAAAATTTATCTTGTCAAGATTTTCTAAAAATATCTTAAAATTTGTGTATTTTTACTTAAAACAAGCCAATTTTGCTTATACGAGTAAGATATATTATCTTATTTTAAGAAAAATAAGCTCAAGTAAAGAAAGTGTTACTTGACATTGAATTTCTTAAAATCAGCATTTATATTCCTAAAACTAGTTTGTTTTTATTGTTGCATAGGATTAAAATATATAATTTGTCATTGCTTTATTTAAGGTTCTTATGCTAAGGCAAAAATCCAAAAATTGATCTTGTCAAAACTGGAACAAGAGATGTTATTGGCTTGCTGAAATGAAGACATGAGTTGAATTACTTTTAACATCTTTATTACGTTTAAGTTTCACATAAACACAATAAAACATGACTACAGAATTTAAAGTCTGGATGGGCATCTGATTCTGAAACAATTCTGTAAAATGACAGAACAATGAAAATCTGCCACATCTGCTACACTCATAAGATGCCCTAAGAGTCAAGCAAACCAAATTGTCCAAAGCAAAAAAAAATCTTGGGATTAGATGTCAACAATAGGAGCTTCCTCCGCAATAATCAACCATAGCCTTTTATATGTGGAAGTCTTGCCTCAGTTACAGACGGTATTCTCAAGATATGTTAGCAGCACAGAGAGGAGTGGACACAGACGCATGCTGAAAGGTGTAGTAGCTATGATGTCAGAAGATCAGGGCAGGCATGGTTCCAATGGCCAGTAGAAAGTTGGTTTCACAACCACCACAGAGCTGAAAAGTTGTCTTGTTTGATTGAAGTTGTTGGGTCATCTGCTAATTGGAACACAGACAGAAAAACGATCACAAAATAAACCACGTTTTAGGGACTAATCAGTGTAATGATGAATAAGTATCATAAATTTCTTACCTCAAGAATGTGAAGGACAGCATCACTTGCAATTCCCAAAGTTTCTTGTAGATGGTGCAATAAGTGGTTGGAGATGTGTCCAGCATAGGCTTCACCATGGCAACAGTTTGGTTCACTTGAAAAATAAAACATGTCATTTTAACTAAATCAAACTACTTAAATTCACCAATCAAAAATGGTGTTTCAAATATCCTGGTAACATTGTGGAATATCTAACCTAGACTTTTAGATTCATTGCATTTACGTTTTTAAATTACAGCACATCAAACACCCTCAAAGTTAGTGAAATACTAGGCGGAATTGCCCCTTAACCATTTCCCGACTCAGAAGCTACTAATGAGAAGCCACCTTAGCTATGTTAAAAAACGGAAGCTACCGAGAACTTGTGTCGATATTATTTTTAAGCCTCAACTATTGTGGTTAATGACTGTTCAAAGCTCAGATTCACAAGAGCGGCTCTTTAACCGCGGGTGAAAATTGGCATATCACGACATGCTAACTAGCTTCAGTTAGCTTATCTTAGAAAGTCAGACAACTTTAAACTTACCTCTCAGTACAGCAGCTGCAGGGTCTATACACGTAAAAACGTCCTCCATCTTCATCCATGTCCAACCGAGATTAGAGAATTTGCCAAAAGAAAATCTTATCATAAAAATACAGTAGATAATAGTTTAGTTAGGCTGTTACAACTGAATTAACCGTTAATCAGGGCAGTTAAATCTTTTCTGGTGTTGCCGTTGGTAATGTGCAGATTGATACTGAAATATCGATTCTTCCGATACCAGAGCTTAATTCTTTAAAATCTATTGTCAGATCCAAGAACACTAGCGGAACAAGTCGGCGTCGGGCCGGGTGGCGGGTCTTTTGACCGGGCCCTTTATACTCGAAATAATAAAGCTCATGAAAACATAATTTTATAAAATACTAATGCCCTCAAAAGTGGGGCTTACAAGCTTTGGCTCCATGGAGAGCGAATATGTCATGTTAAATCTATCAAACAGATATGATGTCATGAATTATGGTTATTTATGGTAAGGATGGGCATAGTCAGACAGACTGAAGAAGCGCAAAAATAACGAATTAATGTTAATAAAGTTTATGAATCCAGGAAAGGTGAGAAAAGATCAGGTGAAGAAAGATCAGACAGGGACTTCACATGACAAGGAAGCGGCGAGGAACAAGGGACACAGGTGAGGCCAAATACTTGAGGAATTAATCAGGGCAACGAAAAACAGCAGGCAATACACGATAACACAGGAAGTAGTTAAATTAACTGAATTAAATGAATTGAATTAAAATCTGTTCAGCACCACAGATAGCGATCGGATTGTTTTGACACTCACTTTATTCAAGTCAAAGCCTTTATCTGTAGCTTATAAAATTTGTGAAACTTGCACAACGGCTGTGCTGTGCGCTGTTCTATTTAAACTGGTGAATCTATGGGACAGCTGCTGGATAACAATATCAAGGCAGGCATTGAAAATGTGCACCCAAAAGTTGCTCTCTGTGTCAGTGAGGCGGCAGGCTTCAGAAAGCTCGTCAAAGTGACGCTTATCTTTTCTGGCCCTGGTTGTTTCAAACTGCGTTTGACTTCCCCATTTTGCAGCTACAGCAATAGTGGCAGACTTAACCTCATCAAATTGCTCCCTGAACTCCATTAAAACACCGATGGCATTTTGTAGAAGATCAGATGCTTTCAGGATATCAGCGTCCTTAGCTTGTAGTAACTGTGAAGCAGCGTTTATGCACTCAAGAATTTTGGTTTGCATTTTGACCAAAAATATAAAAGAAAATTTGCCTATCGCATTCTTGACCGCAATTGCTTCATTACACTCCTCTTTTTTTCTCACTGGTCAAGGAAATTTTGATAAGGGCTTTTGTGATGTCGCCATATCTGTGCCCTAACGCAAAAAACGCATCGTGTCTAGAAGACCAGCGAGTGGGACAGAGGCGTTTTAAAGTGACAGTTCTGCTCTCTTGCGTCGAGAATTCACTGAGACGTGCCCACCGTTTCCTACTGTGACCAAAAATGTTGTACAGGTTCTCCACAGTGTCATAGAATAGCTTCACTCCAGGAACATTTTTAACAGAGTCGTTAAGCGCAAGGTTGAGGTTATGAGCAGCGCAATGTATGTAACTATCTCTGTTATTCTTGCCTGTACACCTGAATACGCACCACTCATATTCGCAGCCCCATCATAGCCTTTTGACAGATCTATTCCATTTTTCTCTATGGAGTCTAGAATTTGGTTTCAAGCTCTGATGCTGATGATCCCACAGTGTCTTCAAAACCCAAAAACACTTCAGGGTTTCCCCCAGAAAACTTGCTAAGCCCGGTGGTCGGGGCGTCGAGGCGGTCCACTGTGTTTTTGTATTAAAAGATGTTAAGTTGACAGGAAATGTAAAAGTATTACTTTGTAATTATATGTTACGGGAAAATATCTCCAGTGAAATGCTATTTAAACCCACAACTAGTCTAAAAACAACAAATTTGCACTTCTGTTTAATCCAAATTAAGTCAGCGGCTCCATCAGG
>CAEGAF010143939.1:0-14492 GCA_903067075.1 Micropoecilia bifurca | reverse complement strand
TGTATCACTCAATATAAATTTAATGCTTTAGAATTGTGACTTTGTATCTTTAAAACACTTCAGGAAGTCATCATAGCCTGGCTCCTCTGTTAACCCTTTAACAGCATTTTTACTAATGCTTCACTGACAAGTAGCTCCACCAATAAGCTCGGCAGATGTACAGTTCCACCAGGTGGTTGCTAATTGCTGCTGGCTAGTCTGAATGAGCTGAGTGGGGCAAGGAGAGCTCAGTGAGGCAGAAGCTTGGAAGCTGCAGATCGGAGGAGGAGCTTCATCTGAAAAGGTGGAGCTAAGTCCACCCGGGTGTTTTGCACAGCTGAATGTTTGCCATGGGACATTAAACTATTTCTTAAACATGAATGAAATAATACATGCAATACAATACATGTTTGCGTTTGATGAGGAGCAAAACATAACATGTCGTAAAGCTAAAAAAAAAAATCAATTTTACATTATTCCACAACTCTGAACTCTCCATGTTAGCTAAAAGGCTTTTCCGCATGTTTGCTGTAACCTATACATAGGTTTGCAGCAGACTGCATTGGTTCTTCTATAGTCCGAGGCAACTTTAAAGGATTATGAAACAAAAAGTTGATTTCTGTGGAAGCTGAGAATAAAGAAATTCAGAGTGGTTGAAACGTCTTTTATGGAGAGTCCCGTTGTCAGCAAGCGAGAAAGCTTTAAATTACCAGTCGCAAAAACACCAAAACGTATTCCACATAAACTGTCAAAGAGCTTTTCTCTGACATTTCATGTTTCTCAACATGCCACTGTTTTCTTGTTGCTTTGACAGGTCAGGTGTATGACTCAGTGGAAAAAAATAAAAAATAAGAATATGTGAAGAAGTGGGAAAGATCTTCAAATCTGGCCAAAAAGCACCTTTAGTGACAAGCTCGGGTGAAGCCTCATGTTCAGAGTCATGAAAGACTGAGTGCATCCCACACACCGAGTGTGTGATGTACAACTCATGCTGATCTGGGCTCATTCTCAGGCTGGCTGTAATCCTTTCTTACCACTGCCTTGTCTGCTCCGTTTCACTTTGCTGCCCCTTTTTCCACTCTTTCTTTACCATCTCAAAGTGAAATCTTAAGTGGATCTCTGTTTGTTAGCAGGTACCAGGAGGGAAGCACTGCAGATACAAAGCAAATGTACTCCTCGTCCTAAAATGTAGATTTAAATTGGTGTGCATCTGAAGCAAAAGTAAAGTATCAATGTACGAAGAGGAAAATCACTTAAAGTTAAAAGTCCATCAATTGGAAATGTAAATACTTTTCTATATGCCCATAAAAATGACATTTAGCAGTTATAGACAAAATGTCAACAAACTGATTGTGACAATGGATCTTATTGAAATCTCAACTGTAAACCATTATTTGTTTTGTAGGTTTATCATATTAAATTTATCTAGAAATTTGAGACTTTTAGTAGAAAAGGAGTTTGGGGATTTTTAGTGGTACTTCATTGATTAAAACTGATCTTTTTTGTGAACTATACCAACTAAAATGCTTCTTTTACCGTAGAAAAAACTAAGAGCAGACAAAGATATAAAATATATGTTTTTCTATATTAAGATAGATTTGTTTGGTCTAGATTGTAAGTTCAATGTTTTACCCCTCATACAGAGCACACCTCATAAATTTAAATGTCTAAAATGTTTTATAACCTAGTTTAATGAGATCAAATGTCATAACTCATTTTATACACGTTTCTTCAACAAGTTTACGTCAATGTTGATGGCTGTGGGCATTGAGGTTCTCCTGTAGCAGTCGGTTTTGCAGCAACTGAAAAAGCTTCTGACTGAAGACACTTTTTCTCCGATTATTTTAAACATACAAGCTGAAAGTTTTGCCAAAAATAAAACTTGAATCTTGTGTATGGAGAAAATGAAGATATGAACGAATACATGTATGTAGAGAAATGACAAGAACGTTGGAAGACGTGAATATGTGAAACAAAAGCAAACACCTGGGAAGTGAACAGCAGGAGAGAGCACATGTCAAAATGTCTACCCTCTCCACAAAAGGAGCAGAATTACACTCATCTTGAAACAAGCAAAAAATAAAAAATAAAACCTTTGTGTTTTGGTTCGCTCTCTCCGTCAGAAGACAGAAACACCAAATAACAGCAGAGCAGCACATCAACCCATCATGTAAGATGCCAGCCAGGCACGTTTGAAGGTTTGTTGGCTGCGTTTGTTAGTCGAGCTTCATCAGCGCATGGAGGTAACATGGCACACAGGAGCGAGGGATGATGCTTTGAAGATCTGACAAGAGTCAAAGGAAGGCAAAGAGGGGAGGGGAAAACCAAATGCAGGAAGAGAGAAAAGCAGAAGTGAAACGGGGAGGGAGGAGAAAAAAGAGCCGAGGAGGAATGATGGGAATGTTTCAATAAAGGAGAGCAGAACGGAAAAGGCTTAATTTGAAATACGTTATTTCACTATTCATGCAATGCATGTAACATTTAAGATTTCAGTAAATTGCTAGATGTTTTTTATTTTAGGAAACTGATCCAAAGGAGAGTCAGTTTCTCTCTTTTTGTGTCTATGGTGTCCAGCCATTTATTCCACTGACTAATTTAGATTCTACTTAAAAACATCACTGAAGAGTAACTTATGCTTAAACCCCCTTTTAAATTACTTTATAAAGTCTTAATTTTATTTTACTTAAATGACTTTTGTTTTAATTGTATGGACCTTCATATGAACAGCGATTAATGATTAAATGAAAAATTAAAGTCACAGTTTGCATACAGGCTCATACCACAGCAGCCTTTAGATTGAATGCCAAAAACACAAAAAAAAAACTTAATTGTCTATAATTTTTTTTGTAGTTCAAACAGAATTAGAGAAATTACATCCGCATCCCTGATTACATTGACCACAAGTGTATGCTGTCTGTCTGCGCTTTGAAGCGGTGCGTTTGGACCGTTGAAGGAATCAAGTGTGACAGTAAAATAAAACATTCATTTGAATAAATGTGGCGTAATATTAACATCAACAGCAGGGGGGCAACGAAGAAAATAGTGGGACGCGCAAACACACACACGCACACTCGCCAACACGTGTCACGCTACGCGTCACGCACCGCAAAGAGTCAAATCAGGACAGTTAACCAGAAAATGACTTGATGAATAGGATTTCAAAGCATATTTTCACGCAAAGGGGGAGGGCGTCGCGATATGAGCAGAAGGATGGAGGGTAGACAGGTGTAAAATGAGACGGCTCAGAGGGTCCCGCGAGAGATTTCCTACAACCTGCGCAGGTGAAACAGAAAGTAGTCCAGCTTTATACCGTCTACAGAAGGCGGTCACTCAGCGTGCGACATGTAGGAGCAGGGAAGTTTTAAAGCGGGAAATAAAGAGTGGAGAGAATGAGATGAGGTAAGTAGGGCGCCACCACTCACCGATGTACTCGAAGACGAAGACGACGAAGAACGGCGTGACCAGGTCGTTGATGCCCTGCACGTAGCCGCTGGCCGGATGCCGGATGGCCCAGATGAACAAAATCCGCTCAAATATCTTCAACAGATGGACACAAGCAGTCAGTCAAAAAACAATGGCTCATGGAAGGGAAGCAACTACATCAGACTCTTTACAGTGAAGACAAAAAGCTACTTTTTGAAGCAGTATGCAGTGTTTCACCTACGATTGTGAGGAAACGTGGGGCCAAAAATATGGAGGTTGTGGCGCTCAAACGGCCGGAGAACCCTCTAATTAATGTGGAACCGCTAATTACAGAGCAAGCGGAGCAGAAAATGAATGTTGGATATGAAATACACGTTTCAGAGCTCCTGCTGTGCCAGATGGGCACCGTATCTGCTTAGTTTTTGTTTCATTTCAATTCTAGATGAAACACTGCGGTGCTGATTGATGGCAGAGGAGTTGGGTGTGGAAAAGGCAAGAATGTTTCAAACAATAAGCTGGTTAAACTTAGACAGACACGACTAATGCTTTAGAGGTGTGTTAAACTGTGTTAGTTCTGACATGGTTACTGATATAAATTATTCTTTTATAAGCCTTATGATTATTTTCCTTCCAACCTAGAAGTCACAGTCTAGGAAAAGTAAACTTTATGCTTCATCATGGTTTTTTGTTCTCCCCTGTCAGTGAATGCACCATACCAAGCACTACCGTCTTGCTTAAATGACAACGCTGTTCAGCGTGGAAGTTGATGCTCAGTTAGCTACTTTCTAATCTTCTTGTGAGGAAGCACAAAGACGTTACTAGAAACAGTTAGCAGCTAACAGGAAGCTGAAGATGTCACAGCAAAAGTGGCTGTTTCCTCCTTTTGAAGAGTTCAGTTTTAGAAATTCTACATTTGTGGAAAGGGTCTACTTACTCTATGCTAAATACATGCCTGCAATGCAAACTTAACCTAGTTTAATGAGCTAATTGTGTTGTTAATACAAGACGCTTAAAACAGGTGTAAAATGTCTACTCTGCATGCCTTTCGCCTTCGTTTAAAAATATTAGTCAAAAAGCGGTATAACATCAACTGCTCTGTAATGTACCACAGTCAAGAGAAATGAATGAATAACTAACTGACAGAGATATAAATATGAGCTAATTTTACGCACAAATATTAAAGTGGACAGTCATTTCTTTAATAAAAAAAGGGAATGGAAAATTAGCTTGTAATTTTCTTTTAGTTGGGTTTTATTTGTTTGGATCCCTCTTCCCTCCTCCCTTCCTAACATACGAGGCATAAGTGTTTTATTTTTCTACAAATGTTTTATTTTGAGGGTGATTTATTTTTATTCCTTTTTTGCCATAAAGTATAAAGAGGAATCTGTTGTATCTGGATTTGGTGGTTTGGTTTCTTAAAAGCATTTATGACTGGAAATCGGCAACAACAATCTTTGATCGGTGCCTCTCCAGTTCAGAAAGGATCGAGTTCAATTAATCAAAACAGGATCCTCCAAGAGCTAAATAGTCATTCAAAATGAATTGATCTGGCTTCAACGGCGTTAAGCACCATCTGATTACCGTTTCTCAGCTGAACATTTAGTTCAGCCCATTTGGAACCTCATTTTAAGGCTAGTGTATTCAATCTATTGCTCTTCTTCTCTGTGACTCCGCCCGTCCTTCTCCCTCTCTTTCCTCTCCTTTTCAATACTTTCAGGTTGGGTTTTTTTTGCAGGGCGAACACTTCCATCTTTGTTATGAGGGACTGTTTAATGCTGTCAGCCAGAGTGAATTGAAGAGGGCTTGATGCTCAGCTTGTTTTTCTGGTGTCCAAATGTCTTTAGCTCTCCTTCATCAAAAAGAGCTCTCACATCTTGGCATAGCCCCAACCCATCATGTTTTTTCTTCTTTTTTCCTCCCCTTGTTTTTTGGGAATATGCCATGTGTATAACAAGCGTATTACTCATTTTATTTCTGACTTGATGTAAACGCGGTGATGTCAGACAGTAGCAGATCTCTCGCAGACTCTCCTCCACCTGCCCGCTCCTTTCTTATCAAAGCCGCATCAATCAAACGGGAAGAGGTGCCGGCGATAGAAGGCCGAGTGGGTAATGGGACTTTCTTTTCATGCAGGTTCCAAAGCTGACATGCATATTTCACACTGGCAGCTACACAGACAGCTATGCTGGGTGAACCAAAACCCTTTTTTCCCCCCTTCCTTTGGGTGAAGAGAGACATCTTCTGTTTGTGTGCTTAAAAAATAAAAATCAAAGAGAGACATCAAAGTTTAGAGCACATCCTGCTAATCTCACATTAACCTCAGATTCTTCCAACGAAGCATCTGCGGGACAGGAAATCGGCTTTCCCTGCACCTCCTGTGTCAAACGGTTATGGCTTCATCCCATTAGCTCGAGACCCCAAGGACCAAGATAAGGCTAATCTCAAAAAAGTGGAGAGGAAATTGTCCCTTCCACAAAAAAATGAAGTCAAGGATGAAAGGACAAATAGGGTTTCCCCAAGAAAACCTGCTAAGCCCAGCGGTAGGGGCGCTGGGGTAATCCACCGGCGGCCCACTGTGTTTTTATGTTAAAAAAAAAGTGAAAAGATACGAAAATTTGGAGGTGCACAAACAGGAATCACAATTTGTGAATATGTCAACTATAAACCTAGCTTAATTCGTCTTTAATATCACTGTTACAGGTGTATAAAACACATTTAAAATAAATTACGCTTAGCCTGGCGGGGTGGCAATTAAAGCCTGGAGGCCCACCAGACCTACACTGGGGGAAACCCTACATAAATGTTCTCCATCATTTAATGCACTTTGCATTAACTTAAATTAATAAACAATCTCATTTCTATGAATATATTTATTCTGCACCTTTATTTTTAAAAAAAAGAGCACAACTGCTGGTTGGAGAAACCCCCCCCAAAAAAGTTACTTTTCAGTAGCAGTTTGCAGTGCAGAAAAGACATCAGTGACTCGTTCTCATCTGATCCCCTTTCCCTTCTTACCTCTGATTACAGTGCAGCGTTTTAACCTGTACAAACAGCGACAGTGGGAGGTCGTGCTGCCTGAGGCGCTGCGTCGACTAAAGAGCCTGAGCTCAATGCTCGAATATCTACTCCGTTTTCCACACAAACATTTTTTAGGCAGCGTGTTTGTGTGTGTGGTTACCAGGCTCGCTCACACCTGTGTAGAGGTGGACGTAACAGAGAGGCCTGAAGTGCTGGCCTCCTCATTAGCCTCCACCTCATTATTGGGAACTCTTCTTTGTGTTTACCGTTTCTCGGGCTCATGTCTGTGACAGGCCTCGGCAGAAACGGTGAGTTAATAAGCTCCGGAAAGGAATGAAATCCAGCTGGTAGGAAGCCGGATTTCAATACTTTATCATCAGTACTAAAAATGCTCGTTTTCAGTATTTTAAAAGGTTATACAAGTAACTGACCCACAAATATGCATGTATTTGGTTGGACCTCTAACAAAGACATATAAATAAAAATATAAAACTATATATTCATGTTTTGCTGCAGCAGAATAATCTTCACATTGATTATTATTTTTTTAAACCTAACCCTTAACTAAGGACATTTTTCTGGTGCCCCTAAAATTATTTTAAAGGGCTTAAATAATAATCATGCAAAGTGATTGAAGCTGTAAATATAAAAAGTATGACTTTTCATTGTTTTTCTAAGAAAAACAGGAAGTGAGTTCTGTATACTGATAACACGTTTCTCAGGGGAGCAAATGTGATGTTCTAGATGTTGATTATTGCAGCTGCCTGAAAAATCTACCTATAAAGCGAGTATCACATGCGAGCGAAGTAGAAACAGTTATTTATAGTGTTTCTTTCTCATCACCTCACATTTAATTATAGGTTATGCAACATAAATGTCTGTAATGTGAAAGCAAAGGTTTTGTCACATTTTGCTCAGCCAGAGTTTGTGTTCAGCATTTGTTGGCTGCCTGCCCTGTTTATTTGGCTTGCTGCATGTTTAGATTTTTTTGTTGTTGAGTTTGTTTTTTTAAACATATTTCTCATCGTCGGCCAAGAAAATAAATGCAGCTATCATGAGAGGCAAGGCTGACCAAAATCTAAAAAGAAACAGCGTAGAACCCCTTTCCACAGCCAACTCAGTGTCTGAACCTAAATAGTACAAGGTGGCAGAGCTTGCAGTAATTGCTGCATTTCCCCACTCTGAATGCAACATACTTCAATGGTTGAATGAATCAACATTTTTCAAGGTTTTCCAGATTATGCTGCAGTAATAAATGATCTTATTTAAAAGCTTCTTGCACGTTGTTTTGATTAAAAAAATAAGTGCCTGGCTCTGGGAGAACAAACAAGCCAGACTGTTTAAACTGCTGCTCACTTTACAATCTTACTTCAATACCATAAAACAACCTAGATATATAAAAGCACATTTTCTTTTCAGAAGCACAAAGCACAACAAAAAGATACGAGTGGCAGCCATGCAGAGTGAAAAAAGTTCAGGGTTGTCTGATTCCATGCATGCCTGAAGAAATTATGTTTATGCTTTTAATTTGTGCTTTTTTTCACATCATGCAGTGATCTACAGTGAGGGTTTTCCTGTTATTACCTCAGTTTGTTGTTATGTTATGTTGCACATAGGAATTTTCTTATGTTCATAAAAGGGCATTATGTATTTTCCTGACACATAGTTACTTGATGTTATAAAATGGTTACTTTCAGTTTCTAGAAACTCTATAAACTAAATTTGACTTTATAATTTAAAGCCTTGATATTGGGCCTCTGTCTCTTTAAGAAGCTCCTACTCTTTCTGACAAGCCGCCTTCAGAAAGTCATCATTATTAACCCTCTAGCAACATTTTTACTAGTTGCACTGAGAGGCGGAAGCTTGGAAACTGCACCTTCGAGGAGGAGGAGCTGCGCCTCGAAGGCGAAACTAAGTCCAACCAGGTGTTAAAACTGATTCATGAAAGAATTAACACTCCAGGTGTTTTTAATGAGGAAATAACATTACAAGAAGATGTAAAGCTCAAAATCATTGATTTGTACACAATATTCCCCCTCTAAAAAAAAATATGAGAAAACTAACCAAGCCGATTCTTTTGATTTTTCATAAACATGGACTGAGTCAGTCTGAAGGCAAAAGGGAAAACCCTCCTACTGTGAGGTGGTGTGTGTGCTCCTGCAAGTGGGGTCTCACCTCTTGGACAGAAGCTTGTTGGAAAAGAGGAATAAGAGGATTAGTTCTCGGTATGTCAATGTGAATCTGCAGGGAGAGAAAGAAAGAGAAAGACAAACAGGAAGCAACGGGCAGGTTAGCACGGATCTGGCCAATACAGACAGTGACGGAGAACGGAGCGAGAGCAACAGTTAGTGGATTGGTGTTCTTGATTGGAGTCAGACTGGGGTTTCTGGTGCTCTGAAATGGAAAGCAGCCGTGGTCTTGGGAGGGTACAGATGAGCGGCCTTTAGCATAATGGGGCGCCCCCCTTTTGATGTTTCTGTGAGGAGCGATGCAAGACCACGTTTTTCCGCCATTTCTGACCGTCTACCCCCGCAGACGAACAATACAGCAGGCGGACAGATTCGTCAGAACGGAGCCAGACAGATGCAGGGCTGCAGCTTGAGACGGGCTGGCTGAGACAGTCTGGAAGAGCGTGTGTGCGTGCGCGCACTAGTCGCTCAGAGGACTAGCGCGCCGCAGCTATATCCACAGTCCTGGACGCCTTACCTCTGTCACCTTTGGCTGCAGCACCAAATTTTCAGGACTCATCCTAGGAATGTCTATATGGATCTGACAGCAACATGGAAAGGAAATATGTTAGAGACTAAGACCGACACAAACACACCCAGTGTTCATAAGGGAGTCATATATCAACTTTTTAATATATTGTGTCACCTTAATACCACAATCAGTGTATGCTAGTATTTGAAAAATGAAATCTTTGTGCATTGCAAAAGATTCTCAATTAAGTAAACAACAAACACTGGAGATTATAAACAAACAATTTTAAGTGAGTAAAATAATAAGTCATTCCAGCACAAAGTCTTACTCTGGTTGTAGTGAATTCCGAGCAATGTTTTTAAATTTTTAACCCTAGATTTTATCTGAAACCTCATCTCTACCAAACAGCACCTCCTTCATAACAAACTGTCTGTTGACATCCACAGATCAAAAGGTTGTGCTTGTGTTCATGGTAAACCAACAGAAAAAAAAGACATGATGCAACATGTAACACTGTAACATAACAAGACACAAGTAACTTTGACCTTCAAGGAAGAATGACTGATGTGACGTAAACACCAACATTCTTGAAATATTTCAAAAAGAGAATATTGTGACTTTTAAAATACAGTTCAGGGCAAACAAATATATTTTAATTAACACATTTCAACTGGGATGAAGAAAATCACAGACAGCACTTTAAAAATGCTGGAGAGGAAGCAAAAAGCTTCATAATTCCTACAGCAAGAAAGACAAAAAGAAAGAAGGGAAGAATGAAGGGAAAAAATAAGAAATAAAGAAAAAGTGAAAGAAAGAAAGAAAGAAAGAAAGAGAGAGAGAAAAAGGAAAGAAAGAAAGAAAAAGAAGAGTAACAGAATGGAAGACAACAAATTAAGCAAAGAAAGAGTGAAATAAAGAAAGAAAGAAAGACAAAGAAAAAAATGAAAGAAACTAAGAGGCAGAAAGAAATGGTGAAAAAACTAAGAGTGGAAGAAAGAATGAAAAAAAAACAGAGAGAAAACAGAGAAAGAAACTCAAAGAAAGAGACAGGTGGATATTCAGAGACTGATGAACTAACTAGGAAAATGATCTATAAACATCCAGGCATTTTTAGGAAATCCATTCTTAAAAAGGGATCGAAATCAAGACCATGCACACTGAGGGGAAAAAATTAAAAATTTGCAAACACCATAAGGCATGCAGCAAAAGCAAAATCAGAAATTACTACACAATCCAAAACAGTTATAATGTGGCTACAGGATGCGATTCAAACAATCATCACAACAAAGTGTGCCAGCTTCGTGGCAGCTGTGACGAGGAGATCAATGGGAAATTGGGCCAAATATGAAAAATGTGTGGAGCTCCGAGACTGACAGCCCACTTTGAAGTTTCTTATCGGCTTCAAATGAACAGGAAGTAGTCCAATGTTAAAAAGAAGGAGTGTGCAAAGGGTGAAAGACTGACAGATAAACAGAGAGAGGGGGGAAGAGGAGGGAGCAGATTTTCAAAGCCACAGAAAAGTGTTCATTTAAGCAGCTCTTTGAAGCCGGCTGTCCCTGCTCTGAACAGAGCTCGACCACGCTCGAGTCATGTTGACACGAGCGAAAAACAAAACAGTCCAGAGAGGACACGGCGAATGAAAACAAAGAACACAATACAACGGGAACATCTGGATGTTTCCTGCAACTGTGACTGTGGATGTAAGTCTGTGAAAACATGCATCGCGGTGCTAGGATTGGGCTTTCAGAACCAGGAAAATCACACTGGTGACCAGTAAACCCCGACTTTGTTAGATATGTATTTAGCGTTTCCTCCAGAGAATATGCTGAACCTGGTGGTAAAGCCACTAAGGCAGTCCACCAGTGTGCTTTTGTGTTAAAAGACATTAAAAGTTATCAAAATTTGGAGGTGCACAAGCAGGCGTTGTCATTTAACAATGAGATCAATGTGCGGGTGCAAAGTCAGCGCTAGATGAATCAGTCTTTACTGTCACCGGTGTAAAAATGAGAAACCCTATTACAAAAAACAGACGACGCTTAGCCTGGCGGGGGAACAAATAAATCCCAGTGGCCCACGAGGCTGATAAGACACAGGAGAAAACCCTGTTGTTTGAAACTGTACAGACGCCAACAGGGTTACCTTCATCTTCTTCAGTAGAATTAAGCTGCTTAACACACAAAGCTAAGATACCAGTCAGCAGAATAAACCTGACTTAACATAAAGGGATGTGATCGGAGCTTAAATGATCAAATCTTGGCTTCTTGGTTTAAACAAAGACCCTATAGCTTCGTCATCCACATCCTAACCAATAGGGAAACATTCGGCAGCACACAGGTGAGTCGTTCAGTCTCAGACAAGTGTGTTATGTTTTGGCTTCCAGTGTGCGTGTGTGAAGGCATGTCAGCATATACCTGTCTATATGTGTCTTGATGGTGCTCATCATTGCGCGAGTCATAGTATTGCTGGATGAAGCCGAAATATTCTTGTCTCTTCCTCTGTAGAACATTTTCTCGCCTCTCTGCATTGGCAGGCAGATAACCCTGAAAGGCAAAGTCAAAGAGAGGATTAAAAAAGAAAAAAAAACAACTTCTGATTTGAATTTTTAAATTGAACCATATTTGACATGTTCTGAATTTTAATACATTGATGATATTTTTTCTTTTTGAGCAGCACCCCTCATTGTAAGTTTTGGATCCTAATTGAAGCAGCAGGAGGCTTGTTATAAAGTGAAGTTGTGGCAGCGAAAAAGCAAAATGCTTGGGTAGTTTTCACTGACAGTTGCCTGGCAACTCATCTTTGGAGAGAAACAGACGAGTTTCCAGTTTATATGCTAAGCTAATCAACTGTGAGTTCTGGGGTTTCTTCCCCCACCCCCAACAGAGATAATACAGGCATTGATGCTGTCAATTCACACTGTATACATAAATCCCTTAAATCAAGTCAAAAACAAGTATTTAACTTTTATGTGTCGCAAGCACATATTTCAAATTACTTGTTTTGTGATAAACCAAGAAAATACCGATTCACTGAACAGATCATCTTCCATGTGGCGGAGCATGTTAGTGGCATTCGAACACTTTCCTATTACCATTTTTGTGTTGTATTATGGGAAAACATTGTATTTATCTCTAACAGGTTTTCCAAATTTCATAACCTTTTCATTCTCCTCTATAGTTAAGCATTGCTGCACTGCAAAAACAATATAACTTTTGTTCTAGTTTCTAATGCAAATATCCTACAACACTTGAACGTACAAGTAACTTTTCGGCAGGAAACAGCGTGTTTTAAAGAAACAATTCCTAATACTAATGAAAAAGTAATAATTGCAAGTGAAATCTGCCAGTAGAACCAGACTTTTTCATCAATATTAACAAATAATTTGCTTAAGTCAATCTCCTATTTTATGCAGGAAAGTTACTTGCAAATTAGTTTTGTCTTATTTTAAATGTACTAAGATATTTGCAAGTTGACCAAAAATACATGGTAGGATTTTGTCTTTTTGCAGTGTCTGGTTGGTCATGTAAACAATTTTTAGTTATCAGAAAAAATGAGAAAATCTTCCTTGGATATCAATAGTTTTTCAGCTCACTATAAATCTGTTACTAATATATTTATATCATCTTATCAGGCTAACTGTCAGGGTTGTTTTCAAAATATGTTAGAGTAACACTTCAATATGCTTACTTCAGCACCGTTTAATGTTCTTTTAGACTAATTTTTTTGTGAATTTTCATTGTTTTCTGCCATCTTTCATTAAGTAGTAATGGTTTATAAGTTGTAGTTTAAATTTGCTAGAAAAGTTTTACAAAGCAAACTCCAACACCCGGGATTAGAAGGAACATTTTTGGGCTGTGTTGCAGAAAGTCTGTGGTTCCTTAGGCCTACCTAGCTGGGTGTTTATGTGAGGAATGGGTGTATCTGACAGAATTTGCGAGTGTGCGAGTGAGCGTTCATCTCAGCGCAGTGCGGCTTACGTAACGAGGAGAAAGTCAAGTCCAACCAAGTCCAGACGCAACTTAAAACTGTGGGGTTATAAAAGAATCACGGCACAAGAATTTTCGAAAGTGTGCTAAAACATGCATTTAGGCCTTGAAAAACGTGTCAGGGTGATGGCAAAAACAAGCCGCTTCTGGCTGGGGAGCCCAGAGGGGACAGGCTTGGAAAATTTGAAGAATTTCGTCAACTTTTATTTAGAACTCGATTCTAAGAAAAAAAATTTTTACTAGCTCAGGTTAGGTTGAGTTCTGAAGATATTTTGCAAGGTTCCAATTCCATAAATAAATAAATTCCTTCACATTTTTAACATTACATTGCAGTTTTGTTGTTCTTTGCACTTATATCTCTAGGGTTGTCAATGCTTTTGAGTCAGTCAATTTATAGTACAATCGTCTTCCATATTTCACACAGACACAGCTGGGATAAATGATGAACATATATACCGATCAACTCAGTACTGCATGCTTTTCTAGCACTAATATCTTTTTGTTTTGATTTATTTCAAGCACAGTCTTTTCTTAGGATAAAATACATTCAAATATGGAGGGATTTTTTTTTTTGCCATCTTGATGTAATTAAGCGTTTTTCTGGAAGCAAGCTTCCATTTCTTTGGCCACAAGAGACAAACACACCGTCAACTTCTGGCAAGCGTCTAGAGAGGAGTGTATAACAGTAGTAAAGTTTCTTCTTTGGTGTTTTATTTGTTGTTTCCCCAGATTCAGGCCCTTGAGATCTTCAAGGAGCACAGAGGATTGTTCCTCTCACCCGAGCGTTTTGCTCGCAGACGTGTCAACAGACTGATATACGCTCCGGCCAACACCCTGGGAACGGTTAAAAGTAAACTTAGCTGTAGGAGGGGAAAAAATAAACAGATTGTTGCCGCCCCCCCCCTCCTCACTCGTGTGTTTGTCAGGACAAATAAACCCGCATGTAAATATGTCATTCAGATGCTTGCCTGTTTGTTTCCGTACATAAAAAAACTAGAAAGAATTTACTGTGAAGGAGGTCAGCTCCATACTCATTTACAGCCCATCTCAGCGCTGCCATGCATACAGACGGCCATGTTTGTGCCAGCACAAATCAGGCTGAACATTGGCTACGTTAGTCCCCCCCTCCCCCCCACCCATCAGCACCGCAGACTTTTCTACCTCTGCCAAAACGTCCAAGCGTCACATGTTGAAACGACTCCATATGCAAACACACGCAAGGCCTGCGTACACACAAACACAGGACGCTACAGGCCAGCTACAAAGCACTGGGCTCCAGTGTAGAGGGGGGCCGGCTGCCAAATGAGGCAGAGTGTGTGTGTGTGTGTGTGTGTGTGTGTGTGTGTGTGTGTGTGTGTGTGTGTGTGTGTGTGTGTGTGTGTGTGTGTG
>CAEGAF010143937.1:0-18975 GCA_903067075.1 Micropoecilia bifurca | reverse complement strand
GTGTGTGTGTGTGTGTGTGTGTGTGTGTGTGTGTGTGTGTGTGTGTGTGTGTGTGTGTGTGTGTGTGTGTGTGTGTGAGTGCAGGAGGGTTGCAGTGTTTGTGTGAAGGCGCTCAAATGCCCTCGTAAAAAGTGTAAAGTTGAAGAGAACGCCGTGAAGTGGTGGCTCGGTGCCGTCCGGCGCGCCGCCGGCCACAAAGCAAGCGAACAAAACACAAACATGCTGCTGAAAGACTCGCTAGCAATGAGGATGGAGCGACTTGTTGCCTGGCAACAACAGACTGCAGCAAATAAATACATAAAAAAAAAAGATTTGTTCCAAATAATGATCCCAAAAATCTACATCAGAGATCAGTAATGTTTGCAAAGTAAAATCTGAAGATGAAGTAACTGCAGCAGATTTACACAGAAAAGGTCTAGTCAAAACCCAGGGAAAGCTGGGCATGGCAGGGCTGTGGAAAAACAAATAATGTTTATAATGTATTGACTTAAAGATTCGAAGACTTCATTTTGAGTAGAAAGATTAAAAACGCACACATACAGAAGCAGAAGCACTAAAGTCCAAGGATGTTTTTTTACTGATATAATAATGACATTAACTGGCAGTAACACTGAGTAATAACATGGGTGAAATAAATGCTTTGAGCAACTGGAAATTAATTTTGCACCGATTGCCACAGCAAAGCGTTTAAAAGATAAATCATAAGCTAAAAGATGTCAGAGTGCATGTTTTAATTATTTCATATTATTCAGAAAATAAGGAATAAAAAAATACAAAGATGAAATCACAGAGCACCAACTCATTCCATCCTAACACCGTCGTCATGGTGACAGCTTTCACTGCAATAAAGAAAATGAGGCCACATCCAAAGCGGCACACAGTGGCCACACCTGGAACACACCTGGAACACATCTGGAACATACCGCCTCAACGCCACACGATGGGAAAGTCAAAAGAAATTAACCAAGATTTCAGTAACAGAACTGATGAGCTGCACTAGTCTGATGAACAATTTATAAATGCTTGAAGGAGCTGCGTTTACCTGTTCGAACATTACACAACAATTACGCCGCTCAGGAAGGACACGAGTTCTGTATTCCAGAGATGAACGGGTTTTGGTCCAAAATGTGCAAATCAACCCCAAAATAAAAGTCAAAACTTTGTGCAACCTTCAGCATCCGCACAGGCAGAAAGGCAGAAAAGCCGCTCAGCAACGAAGAAGCCATTACTCCAAAGAAACAGAAAAAACACATCGCTGTTTGAAAATTAACACAGGAACGTTTGAGCCAAAGACATTAATAAATAAATATCTGACATATTCTTTTGTCATTATTGTGGCATTTAGCAAATAGAAATAATTCTGCTAATTCTAACTGATTTAAAACAAGAAAAGTTTAGTCTAGTGAGATTGTGAAACTGTGTGTGTCTTGTTATTCAGGGTATGTAAACTTCTGGTTTCAGCTGAAATTTTTTTTCAGCTATAATATGAAATAAAAAATGCTGATAATTAAAGTATCCCGTCTCAGATGGAACCACATGTGCAATCATGTTCACTAAGCAGTAGAAGAGCAGAGTACAGTGAACATGAAGGGAGCGCTGCAGCAGAAACCTGCCCAAAACCAACAGAGCGAAGGGAAGGCATGTGGCAAACCGTAAATATTTACAGTCAAACCTGCAAAGCTGCAATTACCAGTCTGCGTTTCTGTACAACCGTTTAAAGAGTAATGCTCGGACCGAGTGTGAGAGGACGAGGTCACAGCTGCTGGCTGCAGACTGCCGGCAAAGATGGCTTCTGTCTTCATCCAAGTGAAATTAAAGTGGAACGTTTGTAGTAGGCCGTACAAAACGTTTGTTTATTTTTGCTTTTACATGCTCATCAATAAGCTAAACATGAAATAGTTTAATGAATGAAAGAGAAAATGGATCTGTAATACATGTGAGATCTGACGGACGGACGTATTGGACTGCATGTCGTCGTGGTAATCGGCCGGGTTCTGAAAACCTCAAATCCCAGCATGCCTCTGCTGCTGTTGGCTCCTACCTTGGCTTCTTCGCTCACATCCCAGGTGAAAGACACGGCGTTGTAGGCGATTTCCTCCACATTCCCAATGGTGCTGAAGCTCTCCTTGTAGTCGGCTGGATGCAAAGACAGGAAACACGAGAGAACCATTTCAGGTGAGGAGCTCTGGGGCAGACATCCATCTGTCATCATTTTTAATATTTCAATGCTATCTCAAAATTACAACCAGGGGAATCTAACCTAAAAGAACTTTAAAGTCGAAAAAGATTATGATTTAAAACCTTATTTTTGGGATATTGTATCCAAAAACTGTACTGGACATTAGGGATGTGATGTGAACATTTGAGTTGATACCAATGTACGATGTTAATATTGCTGTTATGACAATAAGATCAATATTACCTTCTGAACTTTCCTGAACTCATAAACTGCAGGTTATTTAGCAGTATATTTATCTATATATATGTATGTATTTATATATACAGATCTATACACGTACACACACAGAGATATTTATAGTTGGATTTAGATACAGATGTTCCTACCCTTTCAACATTGTAAAATCACCTACAACACTGACACTGCTGCAGTCACATGACCAAACAAATACCAAATGACCAATCAAAAACAAACAGTAACAAGATGGAAATCAATATCAGTTAATGATATCAAACTTTTTTCTTTCTTTTTTTTTACTTACCAGACTGATACCAATACGTTCAAAAATTGCTAACAGCCGATACCGATGTGAATGCTGATGTATCATGACTCACTGCTTTAAATACTGAAGCATACCCCAAAAAAATTAAGAAGGATCCCACAGTGACTAAAGAGAACACTGATTGATAGTTTTATGTAAAACTTACTGAAATACTTCTCAGGGCAAAATGATCCACTATTATCCATGAGTAGAAAGTCAAATTTATCACTATATATTTGGTCTGTGAATTTTTCTATGAAATATTGTTTCCCCACTTTATTAATCTGCCGTTCCAAAGTTTTAATAGGAAGTTTATCAGCAAAATATTACCCAGCAACAAGAGGACCTGCCGGATGGTTCTGTTCTATCATCTGGGACAAAAAGGAACAAGAAGGAAATACATTTGACTGTTAGATGAAAATGGTGAGCAGTGAATAGCTAAGGAGGAGAAAATTGTATTTTGCAACTTGTTTAAGGTTGAATTGATTAACTGGAATATTTCAAAGGGTTTTGTGGATGAAAGGGAAGATTAAGTTATACAGCACTATAATGTCAACACTTCATTCCATCAATGACACAACATGGTGGTGACATCATGGATTCAACTGGAGTATTTCACAGATTTTTCAAGATTCCACATATTACCAACACATTGTTTAACAGAAAACTTTCAAATTCACCAGTTCAACAGACAAAATAATCCAAACATATCAGGACTTAATATTTTTGTGAAGCTTGAAAATATGATGTTTATTAATCTATTTGACTAAACAAACCTTCTGAACTTTCCTGAACACATAAACTGCAGGTTGTTTACCATTCTGCCCAAACAATCTGCAGAGTTTATGAGTTCAACAACTTTTGTTCCTCCTCTTATCCGCGTATCTCTGAGTAAATCAAAATCTGATGTGCAAATATTTTCCCTTCTTAATCCAAATTCCAACTAAAAAAATAAATAAATAAAATCATCCCAGCACACCCCGGTCACGCATTCATTTCCACTCTCTTACCCACTGTGCAGCAGGTCCATGCCAGCAGCGTTAATGGTGTGAACTCGCCACGCACAGAAAAACCCACTAGTGGATGACAGATCTGGTTCATTCCTGAGTTTTTAGGCCGCAGGTTGAGGCCTGCCTCTGTAATGATCATACAGGATATGGCCGCAATCCAAGCCTGCACTCATTACTCCATAACGTCTATGCAAATGCAGCCCCACTGGCTGTCTGTTCACATGACTCCTGTGGGAATCGAACATCAACTGTTATTCAAATCTAATCCGGTTTTACCGCACAGCAGGTGGAGGGATTCTCTGTCAGGTGTGCCGCCTGATCCCACCTTGTTTTTCTTGTAGAGTAAGGGGGGGAAGTTAGCGCTTCCTGAGAGTAATAGCTAAAGATAACCTGTGTAAAAAAACCTGTGTGCAGCTGTGACTTGCTGCACAGTTTTTAATTTTAAATCCTCTTACCAATATCCAGTACCCTTTGCTTCGCAGTATGTTGTCTGGAATGCCAGTACTTCCAGTTCTTTAGCTGGTCGTCTCTGGACTTGTCCTCCCCAAACACCACCATGATCACACTCTGCGTGACGAAACACAGTCACAGCATTACATGAGCTGAGAGCGTCGAGCGTTTAGCCAGGACTCCCAGGATCCCTCACCTGCACCACAGTGTCCCGCTGCAGGTCGGAGCCTCCCAGAGAGGAGCGCCGCTTGCCGCTGGACGCCGGGCCCCTGGGCTGACAGTGGGCCGACCTGTAGCCACTGTCAGACAGAGACAAGGCGTAGAACTGGCCCCGGTTCAGGTAGGCCATGGGGCCGTCTCCTTGGCGCGGCCGCAGCGACATGTTGGCCTCCAGGCTGTAGGTGAAGCAGTCACTGCAAGACATTGAGTTGTCAAATCCTTCAACTGTTTTTGTCATAGCAGTTTACGAACAGGTCAAGGTCATGAAGATATGGAAAGGTTTTTACTAATAATTCAAATCATGTGGTTTGTATTCCACTCTAAGGCTGGAGCTGATGATTAGTTTAGCAATCAGTTATTCTATCAATTATTCTGATGATTAATTGAAAGAAAACATCAAAAGATGCAAATACCCAATTTAATTCCTTTTCTAAAAATGAGAAAATAAAGACTTTATTGCCTAAAATTCAACGACAGCATTTCATTAACGAACACCTGGGATGAATCTGCAGCTAAAACACTAAAATAATTAGATAACTTCTACAGCACTATTACTGATTGCTGCAACTAACTAGAAATGTAGTAAGTTGCAGCCCTTAATACTACAACTTACTAATCTGACTTCCAACTAAAACAATAAATAAATAAAATCATCCCAGCACATACTGGTCACGCATTCATTTCCACTCTGAAATGAATATGTGGAAATTAATAATAATAACAGATATTACTATTAATAATACATACTAATATCTATTATTAACTGATATTAACGATCAGTTAATAATAGATTAACTGGTCTAGATTAATAGATTAACTGATCTATCAATTTTTAAAATTAGATTTTAAAAATTGGAACATTCTGCAGATTTTTCATTTAGCCACTTAAGAATTTTTAGACAATATTGGAAATACAGGTCCTTCTCCAAAAATTAGCATATTGTGATAAAGTTCATTATTTTCCATAATGTAATGATAAAAATTAAACTGTCATATATTTTATATTCATTGCACACCAACTGAAATATTTCAGGACTTTTATTGTTTTAATACTGATAATTTTGGTATACAGCTCATGAAAACCTAAAATTCCTATCTCAAAAAAATAGCATATTTCATCCGACCAATAAAAGAAATGTGTTTTAATATCAAAAAAGTCAACCTTCAAATAATTATGTTCAGTTATGCACTCAATACTTGGTCAGGAATCCTTTTGCAGCCTTCAATGCGTCGTGTCATGGAGGCCATCAGCCTGTGGCTCTGCTGACGTGTTATGGAGGCCATGATGCTTCGATGAGCCTTAAGCTCATCCAGAGTGTTGGCTCTTCCTCTCTCAACTTTCTCTTCACAATATCCCACAGATTCTCTATGGGGTTCGTGTCGGGAGAGTTGGTAGGGCAACTGAGCACAGTAACACCAGGGTCAGTAATACCAGTGGTTTTAACACTGTGAACAGGTGCCAGGTCGTGCTGAAAAATGAAATCTTCATCTCCATAAAGCTTTTCACCAGATGGAGCATGAAAGGCTCCAAAACCTCCTGATAGCTGCTGCATTGACCCTGTCCTTGATAAAGACAGTGGACCATCACTGACTGTGGCTACTTGACACTGGACCTCTGGCCTTTTGGCATTTCCTTCTCCCCAGTCTTCCTCCAGACTCTGGCACCTTGATTTTCGAATGACATGCAACATTTGCTTTCATCCGAAAAAAGTTATTTGGACCACTGAGCAACAAACAGTCCAGTGCTGCTTCTCTGTAGCCCAGGTCAGGTGCTTCTGCCGCTGTTTCTGGTTCAAAAGTGGCTTGACCTTTGACCTCTTTCTGTCTTACCCTCTTGCTTGAGGGTGTCAGTGATGGCCTTCTGGACAGCAGTCAGGTCAGCAGTCTGACCCATGATTGCGGTTTTGAGTAATGAACCAGGCTGGGAGTTTTTAAAAACCTCAGGAATCTTTTGCAAGTGTTTAGAGTTACTTTGTTGATTCAGATGATCAGGTTAATTTCTCACTCAGAGAACCTTTTCATGATATGCTAATTTCTTAGACAGGGATTTTGGGTTTTCATGAGCTGCATGCCAAAATCATCAGTATTAAAACAATAAAAGAACTGAAATATTTCAGTTGGTGTGCAGTGAATCTAAAATATATGACAGTTAAATTTTTATCATTACATTATGGAAAATGATTAACTTTATCATAATATGCTAATTCTTTGAGAAGGATCTGTACATTAAAAGACTCAAATAAACAAATAATTCAATCCACTGAATAAGAAAATTGCCCAAAATGAAATAATGTAGCATTTCTTTAATGGATGCTTGATCATCTGTAGTAAAGGATGAACTTGCATCTAAAAAAATCTTTCCAGCATCAACATGTGAAAAGCTCAGGCCTGAACATCAATACAGCAAAGAGCTGATTTGGTGCTTATGGTTCTAGTCAGAACTGATTATTGGGGATGAAAAGAGGAAATCACTGGAAATAAAGAAAAGGAATAAAAAAAAACCTGTTGGATTCTCCAGGCGCCTGGAGACCAACCAGTCAGAGCCAACAGAAAACAGTTTTCATCTCTGAAAAGGAAATGGGCAACGTTTCTCACAAAAACTTTTATTTTACCTTTATTTGAGATACGCCTGATAACTTAGTTTCCCAATTTGACACTTCTAAAACTCTTCCAACAATGAAGGACCTGAATAAGTTTTCTATCCATTTGTTTCTCAAAAATAAATGGAATTGATTTCAATTCCATTTATTAATAACGTATTTTTGAATTAACGTATTAATAACGTATTTTTGAATTTGAACTTGAAAAGGAGGAGGGGAAAAAACTGTTACAGATGGCAGGTGATCCATTGGTTCCCTCTGCTCCAGAACAAACACTGTTTGTAGAGTTAAGAAGTTTAATCTGTTTAGGAAATTCATCTGAAGCAAAGAATATTAGAAAGCCTGGACTGGATGAGGTATTCTTTCACATCCTGAAACTAAACTGGAAATGATACTGACAGTAAACCAGTCACAATAAGCAATTCATTAATTCATCTCGTAATGAATTATAATTACTTGATCATTTCCATTGTGAGGATGAATATTTTCTGAAGGACAATTTTGTTTGCAGAGACTTCATAATTCATTTTATTCATGGTTTCACTTGTGTTTGTAATTTCTGTTTTATTTATTATTTTTGGTTGTCGTGTTTCATTTTGGATATTTAAAATATATCTACCAGTTCCAGTGTTTAGTGATCTTTACACAATTAAAGTTTATTGATCTTCGAGAACTGCGACAGACTGGCGACCTGTAAAGGTTGACCCAGCCTCTCGCCCAGAACGTTAGCTGGAGCAGCAGCAACCCTAATGAGGGGACTAAGGGACAAGGGTGTAAAGAAGATGGATGGATGGATGGATGGATGGATGGATGGATGGATGGATGGATGGATGGATGGATGGATGGATGGATGGATGAATGGTCTTTGAGAAACTAAACTTGCATTATTATGTCGTTAATGTATTTCTTGAAACGATCTCAAAAAAAAAAAACACCCAACATTACAGTTAATTGCAATAATTTCTGGGACATTTTACCACCCAGTAATTTTTTCATTATGACAGGCCTATCTGACAGGTTGATTCATTTAAACCATTAGTACCAGAAGGTTGTGTGTGAACATAAAGTCTCACATTGGTAGTTGATGGAGGGACATGTCGACTCGTGAATATCGACTTCTGTGATAAATCTGTAACAAACAAAGAAAGCCAGTGTGTTTTGAAACAACTGAAAGTAAAGCAGAAGACGAGGAACACAGAACTCGTATGCAGGAAGCAGCACCTGACCTCTTCCTCCCGTGGTTCCTCATACGTGCTGTCTGGAGGGCTGCTCTGCTCATCCTTTTGGTACCCAGAAAGTGATAAGTCGTAGCAGCTCTGCTCGTAAAGCATCCTCAGCTGCTCTCTGGGTTCCTCCAGGTGGGAACTTAAAACCGGAGTGGATGCCTGGGACTCCGTTTTCACCAGGGCGAGAGGCGCACAGCCGCCGCCCCCTCTACCGTCTCCTCCTCTGGTGTCCGAGGAAACGGCAGCAGCGGCACGCTTGGAGCCGTGGTGTTCCGCCGCGGAGCCGTTCAGGGAGAGGTTCACCGGCATGGACCTCAGGGCCTGGCTGTGGTGATCCAGGACTTCCGGGCCGCCGTAGGCGTTGGACACGGCAGCGGAAGAGTCTGGGGGCGGGACACCGCCGGACGAGCGTTTCCCCTCTCTGGGAACCTGAACAGATTTAAGGCAACAGAAAAGATAAGAACTAAAACCTGAAGTCATTACCAAGATCCACACAAGTACAGAAGGGGAAAAATGATGTATGAAGGTCTACAGTCATTCTCGTTAAAATGACAGATTATTGTGATATTAAAAACAAAGTAAGAGATCATTTCTGACCTTTTTTCACTTCCCTTTCACTTCCTCTGATAACAACAAATACCGTCTGACTGTTCTAGTTCAATTTTAATGAAGAAATTAGAGGGACTGTATTGTCAAATACAAATTAGTCTGGAGAAAAGTGATAAATGTACTACAGTGATGTAAATCAGGCTTTGTGGTTGTTTGTCTTCAGCTGGAACTGAAGCACACATTCAGAGTTTTCTCACATCTCCACTTTGGTTGGGCTTTTTATACGTAATTGAGTTTCTGTGTGTATGAAAGGCCAAAAAGGTTATAGTTAACATTAAAAGAAATAAATCATATACATTTGTATTTATATACATATACATTTGTATTTATATAAAAAGAATCATTTTGGTCACGTTTCTGAGATGCCAACCTGGCATATCAAAAGGATGTGTCTAGATTTTTTATATTCATACTCTTGAAAAATTAGAGTGTGAATTTTTGGTACATTTTGTGTACCAAAAATCAATGACCTCCAAATAATAATAATAATAATAATAATAATAATCAAACCACCATCTGAGGTTTGTGTCGCTGCTGTAGTTTGATAGTTTCAGTCATAATTTAACATTTGAGAAATGAAAATGGAGTTTTGACTGAAGTTCAATCTGGAAGACTCTCTAGTCGCACCTGCCTCCTCAATCAGCACCTCCCTCTCTGCAACCTGGACCTATCGGCGTCGGTCCAAGCCTCGCTCCAGCCAGTCATCGTTTGGGCTCCAGTTCAAAAGGAGCTCCACACATGGCCTCCTCCGCTCACCAGCTGCGATTGACCCACCTCCGCCCCATCTCCACCTTCTGCTCCCGGCTCTCAGGCCTCATCTTCCTCCGCCCACCGCCACCAGTACAGGCCCTGGGAGGTCTACATTCCTATGCTGCTTCAGGAATGTTCATCGAGCTCATCGAAGTCCAGCTCGACGTCCCCGGCCGGGGCCTGACCGCCAAAGAACCGTGTCTATTTGCATGTTCATTTTGTCATTAAACTCTTTTAATCGTGTTCTCTCTCCGTCTGAGTCTCTCCAGATTGAAGCATTCTTAGACTTAGACAAGTAGCCTATTCTAGCTATTTACTGTTGCATATACCGGGGATTCCCTGTATTCATGGCCTTCCATCTAAACTGGAGCCAGCTAGGTTTTAGTAAAAAAAGGATTAATGTGAGAAGCCAATAACTCCATGGTAATTTTAATATGAAGAGATTCACATCTTTGGTCAGAGACAGGCCATGACACAAGCAGGAACAAGTCTCCCCCAGGCGTTTTCAGTTATTTACGCATTCCAAAAGTGTGGATTCTAAGCTTGATATGAAATACATAGAAATAAAAAATGGAATGACGATCTGGTCATTTGAATGTTGCCACTCTGCAAACAAGATTAGTGAGAAAACAGCTTTCAAAGTTTCTAAAGAATTTTGTCTGAATCTGCAGAGCAGATTTGGTGTTAACAAAGGATCTTCACTCACCAGCTTGAAAAGAATCAAATTGTTTGTGAATGTCACGTCATTACCTACTATCCCCCACCATCTGACTACAATAAGCAGACATTAATAATGTTAGACAATGTTTTCTTTCAGCCAGAAGAAAGTACTATATTCAGCTAATAGATGCAGTTAGTTGTTGCAGGGCACAGCAGCTCATACACCTGTTTGCCATCAGATTGCACTAATTACAGCTGAAGCAGTGCAGCACCAGGCCGGGCAGGTCTAGAGTTGTGTGCCGATGGCATGTGGTGTATAGTGGCAGTGTTCTAAAAATAATAAAAGTTCTGAAACTCACCCAGAGACACTGCAAACTGTTCCTGCAGAAACTGATTCTTCTACCATTATTTTCTATCCACCGGTACTTTTCTGGTGGATGTTATTATCTCTGAAGTGCTTTGGAACTATAAATGGACCTGGCCTGAGTTCTTAATGGTGACCGACAGGTGCAAACCTGCAGCAAATGGCTTAACAAACAGACTGCAATAACAGAAAATAGAAGCAAAACCTTTGCATTTGCACCTGTCAGCCACCATAGTTCTTCCTTCCAACAGAGTGATGTGGTGGCGATGTTAAGTTGTCATGTTTGTTTGTTTGTTTGTTTTTTCAAACTTTCATCTCATTGGCATTTGGTTTTACTTTTTGGTTTTCTTAATTTGTTGGTGGAAAACTAAAGCTACACATTACTTTGAGAACCTAAACTAGGACAATCCTGGAATCCTGGATCACACAGTCAAAGTGGTCCAACTCCACTGTCTTGAGAGAAGACATGTTTATTGCAAAACCAAACTCTTGCACAACATTGAATATTCATACCCTGTGACTGTTTCAAACCAAAGGCAAATCCCTTTGGTTGTGCACAAAATGTACCGTTACATTCATGTCTGGTGTAAACAGGAAAACTAGCCAAATCTTCCAAGTCACTTGTCACATCTAGCTGAATAGAAAAATGATTTTTGTTGTTTTATACACAGGACGCCATGTGTCTTTACCATCATTTGCACTGTTACGACTGACAGCGTAAAGGTGTTTATGGATAATGAGTCTGCAGGTGCCCGTCCCTGATTGGCTTCAAGAAGACGACGGAGATGTCCTATTGGCTACTTTCCGGAAGTGACGGACATAAAAGCTGCTGACGCGGACTTCTCGGGATCCATCCTCGACATCCATCCTCGACCCATCTCCACCCGCCACACCCCGTTCCTTTGTTTGTTTGTGTTACAGCTCTGGAGGTGTAGGAGTGAGCTGCCGTTTATGTTTCCTTAGTTTCCTCATGTTTTTCTTAGGTTAGGAAGGTAAGTCTTTGTATTTTGGTTTATTTACTTTCAATTAGGTAAGCTTCCGTTACTATTTAGGTAGATTCCTTTTGTTTGTTGTTTTCGGCGATAGCTCACTCCGAAGCTAAAATATTCCAGTGCCAATCTCTTTTTCAAAATACATCTTTTAAAACAAAATAAATCGTAATCAACTTTTCAACCTTGTGTGTTTCGGTTGTTGAGATTGGAGGAGGATGGATCTTTCGTGTTGCGGCCAGGCCCCCATAGACTGGTCGGAACAGCACTGTCCTCTACTCCTCAGTGCAAAGTGCCACCCTGAAAGGCACTGAGTTTAGCTGTTCAGGAACTTTCTTCCCACACATAATGAGCGTGACGTTTTCAGAAGAGGACAGACGCAGCTGGGGAAAGTTTTGTGTGGCTCTCCAGCTTTTTCTACCTGGAGGCTGAAACTTTCTGAGCTCTCTGGCTGCGTGTGACGCAAGACATTTAACGCATTACTGCATCTTTGGCTGGAGGTTGTTTAAAGTTAATGTGAGCGTCATACTGTGGACTTGAGTTTTACTCTTCCCACAATACCTAAATCATAATTTAACAGAAATTTAGTCGTAATTTAGCCACGCTTCACGCATTTTTTGTTGAGCCATTCAGGCTTTGAATTTGAGTCTGTAATGAGTAACAGCATTCCTCATCTAAACGAAATATCTGGTCTGTGTTGCTGGACTGGCTCCACAATTAATCAGAAGTTCATTTGCAACAGTTTGGTCATCAAAGATTGAAGAAATAAAACAGTCGCCAAATAAGCATTTCTGACAACAAATGTGTGTAAACACGCAAGTAAGCATTTGTAAAGTTCATTTATGCAGCAGCATTCACAGATAGAAGCCATCAAGTGGTGCATGAAGACAAAGATTCAAAGCATGATGTGTGTATTAAATACATATGCAGTTGTAGCTAAATACAATGTGCATAACCTATCCTCCCTAAGCCATTCACTGCAACTACAGATGCGCATCAATTATGGCTGTTAGGGAACATGTAGCTATTTAACCTAAAGGCAAACACAACAATTAGAGGTCGGTTGCTGAAAATTAATTGTTGGGAACCTGATAGGACAGGGCACAGTGTGCAAGGTGTGGGCGTGATGAGGCTGTTCACAAGGTTTTCAGGAGTGAGCTGCAGCTTGTGGGTTTCTACTCTCCTGGCAGTGAGGCTGCCTCCTCTTATCCAATCAATCATTCCGAAACACACGATTGAACAAGTGCGAGTCAAGGAGTGGCCGATGCTAAGTGTCAGGAAAGCGGTAATAGTTGAGAAAGTACCCAGCTGTAGCTCTTGTGAAGCACGTGTGGAAACCTTGCTTAACCTCTGAGTCAGAGGAGGAAAACCTCCATATGTTAATTGGTTGCTATTATCTACTAATTACATGGCGCGTTGTGTGACATCCAAAGCTCAACATGTCTGTGCTATGCAGCTCGGTTTGGACAAAGTCATTGGAGAGCCAATTATCTAAATGTCACATATCCGTTATTGCAATATAATTATGCTTGCTATAGAGTGAAGAGAGATAATTCCTAAGCTCTATGAATTCTGGAGTCTTCATAAACTATCAGTTATTTTGAAGTGATATTTGTTTTTAAAGAAGTAGGCATTAACACATCTAAAGCTTTTTTTTTAATCAATACAGAATAAAAATCTATCTTCAAATCAGACACTTGATGAGTTGAGAAAAGCTTGACCTTTATTCTAGGATTCATAACTGAGTACATTGTTATGGTTCCCATTACTGTAGGAGATGATTAAATACATTTAAATTATAAGTAGTCATTAGTAATTTGGCAGCCGAAATAGTTCTGACAGTTTCCTGCTCTGGAGGATGCAGGTGGGCTTTAACAAAGACACCACTAATGATCCCATGAATAATAGTTATGGCTCATCAACCACAGTCACCAATTGTAAGACATCGTTTAATTACACATCAGAATATTTATCAGTGTTTCATTTATAATGTTATATAATAAAAGCAACTCTAAACAGGTTTGATTTAAGTCTGGATTAACTTAGTGTTTCAACTGTTTCAACTGTTTTGCAGTTTTCAGGACGTTTGCCACTGTAACCGTTAAGCACGGCAGTGGAGGGATGATGGTTTGGACTTTTTGCTTTTTGTCTGTCATGGGTTGATCAACTTTATGTGAGTTGTATTCTTTTCTACTTCAGGTTATTCAAGTAGTGATGAGTATTGTTTTAACATCCAGGCTTTAGTCTCTGATTTCTCTCTTATTTAAGGTTTAGTTTGACTTCCTGTGTTCCATGTTTTAACTTCCTGTCTCCCTGTGAGTTTCTTCGTCACCCTTCAATTTTTTGTATTTTGACCCTTTTGATTCATGTTTCTACAGTAGTCTGGGTTCTGTTTGTTTATGTTCAGTCATTTCTCCTTTTAGAATCCCTCAGTGGTTTCTGACTTGGGTTTATGCTTCCCTGCAGTGACAACACTTTCTTTGATTAGACTCACCTGATCCAATAATCACCCTTCTCAGTTTTAAGCTCTTCTATTAGTAAGTCATTTGGCAGATCCTTCACTTTTTCATATCTGCTTGTTTCTTGTGATGCTTGCTGCTTTTCCCAGGCTTTGTCTTTGGAGGTTTCTCCTCTCCCTGACATACTTGTTTTGTTTGTGTAAGTTTTTTGTGTTTTAATCTTTGTTACTAAACTCTATATTTAATGTAAATATGTAAAGGAAAGAAATATAAACAAAAGACACTCATCTCTATGCTGAATTTCTGTTGTGCACATTCTGATATTTGCTATATTAGAATAGGGGAAAGACAATCATTTCACTCCCGGGACATTTAAAATGCTAAGGTTGATAGAAAGGGTTATATTTTTAATCCCAACCAAAACAAGCACGTGTTTTATTACAGACTTTTACAGGCTTAGCATGTGACTGGAGCTCATTTTTTAAGATTCATTTAACTTAAGAAAGAATATTTGAAAGTAAGAATTCTGAAAGGAAGTTCCCTGAACCCTTGGTAAGGTTCTGCTCTGCAACAGCAGCAGTCTGAATTTCAGCCAATCAGAGACTAAGACGACTTGATTAAAGATGAGACGATAACTACTGGGAGAAAATCTTAAAAAAACAAACAAAAAAAACAACTAAAACAAAAATTCCCGAGTTAAGATCTTTATTTGTATGACTATTTATCAGAAGACACTCATTTGCATACTTTAGATCAAGAGTCACATTTATTGAGCTCGCTTATACAAATGGTCATTGATAAAATGGTGAGGAAGCTCTTAGAATTGCGATGTTTGCAAAGAATTTGCCCTTGAACAGAAAGGTTGTCAGAAGACAAAAGATGTTTCAGAAAGACTCAGTGCCCTGAAGACACCGTCTGAGAAGAAAACTGACTTTTGCGAGGTTTTCTTAAGAAGAAGAGAAATGTTCCCCCTTCTGAGAATTATGCTGTGTGATCTTGAGACAGAGGCCCATATAAATTGCTCATAAATAGATCTTATTAATTCAATCTGTACACTCACATGCTACTGAAAGCAGAACTATTGATTCACATGCCAACCAACACTGCAGTTTGTAAAACTTTCCCTTTCCTACCAATCTGACAGAAACAGAATTAAGATATTTCATTGGACTCAAACACTTCAGGAATAAGTCAGAATCAGCAAAGATACCATTTAAAAAGCTCTTATGAAACTAATGAAAAATCCTTAAACTTTGTAAAACCACATTTAGCTGTAAATTACATGCTGAAGAAAAGGTTTCTTTGAACCAACTTAGAAAATTACTCTAATTTTATTGGTTTTTCCTCACGCTCCATTTCTTATTTTAATAATTCTAAAATTAAAATTATAGCTTCAGCAAAACTAAGAAAACTCACTGTAACAAATTGAAGTAGTTTTTAAAAAGTTGGTGCCAAGAAAAAATTAAATAAAATGCAGATCTTTTGGAGTGTTTCCACATCGAGATTTCTGTTTATTCTTCTTTGCAAGAAAACTCCAGCTTGTTGAGATGGAGAACTTCTCTAGATACAATTTTTTAAGTATCGCTACTCATTACTAGCAATACTTGTATTGCTAGTAGTATTGCTAGTCTAGCATTGCTAGTCATTACTAGAAATACTAGTAATGACTAGTATTAGGTTTTACAAATTCATTCTCCATTGAATTTGGGCTCAGACTTTGACTGTTCCACTCTAGTGTTTGATCTAAGTCTTTGGTCAATTGCTGATATCAGCATTGAGGTGCCTCAACATCTCTTAAAGGCTTGAGTAGCTTCGCTGATAGGCTAATTGTTGAGTTTTAAAGATTAGGAATGTGATTAATCAAGGTTCAGAGCCTCCTAGGTAGAACTGCCCAAATTACCCCAAGAAAATTACATGCAAATATTCCTCATTTATAAAAGCCTGGTTGTCTGGGTCCTGCAGCAGATCATGACTGACATGTGAGAGTGGCTCAAAAGCAAAGAGTATTGGTTTTTTAACCATTGAGTAAAGGTCTATTTGTATTTTTTTCTACCACTGTGCTGGTATTGAATTGAACATGACTAGTTCAGGTATGTGAGGCAAGAAAAGGACTACAACTAGATTTGTTACAAAAATGCTTTGAAAAAGTCCAGAAGCAGTTTGGCTTTGGAATCACAAAAGTCAAACTTTGGCTGGAAAGCAAAAAAAACTTTGAGCCCATTTCAACTGGAAGTCTAATTCTGTGTGATCTCTGTTCATTTGTTTTTCATCCGAGTCGGATTAGTCGAGGGAGAAAATACTTCTGAACCAACCAGAGCTGGAATCAGTCAAAAATCCCTCGTCTGTCACAGCACTTCCTAGTGCCAGCTGCTCACCTTTGACCTTGTTTCCCAATCTATAATATAGAAATGTAGTATACTAAATATACTATAATATCTGTCTACAGTCAGTCAGATCAACTCCGATAGACATAAAGAATTGGTTGGGTTGTTTTACCGTAGATACATGTTTTCTCAGAATCTATGGTAAAAATCTACACTTCTTAACCCAGATGAGTTTATTATTGTGCTGTTCTCTGATCATTTGCAGAAAGTATGTCAGTCAAAACTCTACAATTTCTCACAAAAAAAACATTTTCTTTTCAAAACATCCGACACTTTCATCATATGGGCTGATTCTGCTTAATTCCACTAAACACTCTTGTGCTCAACTTAAAACACTTGTAACATTTACACAAAATGTAAAAACAACTTCACCAGCCCTACATAACATCGGTTGTGCAGACCAATGGAATTATTTCTCTTTATGTGACAGATTTTTATAATGACCGAAGACAATAGAAAAAGAAAAAAAAGATCACACTAAACATGATCAGCCTCTCTTTGCCTCGCTGGATCAAGGCCTTGTCAACATCACAGTGATGAATCTATCAGTTGTTCCACCAGTCTTCTCACAGGTCTTCTCCACAGTTAGAGTCTGGGCACACGTCCACCTTTCACTGACACGTAGAGAAGAAATCTTTGTTGGCGTTCAGGAGGGGGCAGAACGGTGGAGAACTGCTCGTTTCAGCAGTTAAAAGACACATTCTCTAAGATGACAACGAATCTCATCTTTGGTTTACAGGTACCATAAAGTGAGGTAGTCTGTTCAAAAGTGTGTGAATGAGCTCAGTGTTGTAAGGACTTATGTTGGGATAATGCTGAAAAATGTGACATGGATGCACAATAGGTGATGTTACCACAGTTGTTGCCCTTGAATCCTGGCAACAGTAATATTTCTTTCTGTTCTCCTCATTTCTATGTTTGCATCCAAATGTCATGAAAATTTTGAGAGTTTCTTAAAACTTTGCAAAAACAAAAAAGCGAATTAGGAGTTTCCATCTACTGGTTTGGAGCGAATCAACAAGGCGACACAAAGCGTGACTTTATCATATGTTGGTGCTGCTGGCTGTAATGAAGAGAAAGTGGAAATTGAAAACAAGCACACATGACACAGAAAGCACAGAAAAATTGAGAGTTCTTTAGGAATGTGCTGCTATTGGGTAAGTTGTAATTGGTCTGTCATGTCTGCTGGTATTGGTGACATTACAGTACATGTTATCAGGAGACATAGAAACTGAAATCCAATTTCAATGCATGCAGACTGTAGAAAAACAGCCGGTCAGTCGTGCGAGGTACCTTTTGTCTAACTTAGGGGTTATGTTCATTTTTGTTCAAAACGGGTAAATGAGTAAATTCTTACTCGTCCAATTACCATACACACATTTGAAGTAGTTGCCCTGCGACAGACTGGCGACCTGTCCAGGGCGTACCCCGCCTCTCGCCCGGAACGTCAGCTGGAGATAGGCACCAGCAACCCTCCCGACCCCTCTAAGGGACAAGGGTGCAAAGAAAATGGATGGATGGATGGACATTTGAAGTAACATAAATAACACCAGACAACCAGCTAACTCAATATTTTCTTTTAATAAGAACTTGGAAAAATAAATCGTTTTTATGAAAACCCTTCTTTTGAACAGTTTTTTAATATAACCAGAATTCAACTTTTGTCACTAATAGAACTCCATACATTTACCGGAATTTACCGTTTTAAACAATATCACGCAAGGGCCCATGCTCTCACTCCGGTACCGGTTAAAGTTTTTGTTGCAGGCCTAACGAAGCTAGGCTGCGGTGTAGCTACAACTTCTCCCCGTTTAGGCTATAAAACTGACTCGTACCTGCTCGCTCAGCCGACGTCCTCTCCATCACGGTTGCTTTGCGAGTCCAATTTCTGTTAGAACTCCGCCACACAAGTTGCAGGACTCCTCCTCAATGGACCTTACCAAGCTCCGCCCAGAAACGGCCCCCGAAAGTCCCATGTCTCACATTAACAGCTTAGCTCCTATGTCTAAACATGGCATTTTTCATTTCGACTGACTCTGTAGAGTATTTCTGAGTAGATTAGTGTAGCATTTCTGCCGGATTTTCAAAAAATATCAGCCACAACAATGGACAGGGGAACCAACAAGTTCATTTCATCTTTTTTGGACGACATCAAGGTGTTTTAGCAACGCAATGCCTCCAACATTGTGCACATCACAGCTAAATGCTATCGGTCGATGAGGAACACAGCAGATCCTCACACCCTCAGTATAAATATAGCTGTGGACGAGATCACTGACGCCTATTGTTCTTGCAAGGCTGGGTAAGTCGGGCATTTGTGAGGGAACACGATTAGCATGGCTAACACGATTACAGTTTAGTAAAAAGCCTTTTCAGGTAAAATAAAATCTTTAATGTCAGATACGGTAGACATTGCATATTGATCTGTTTAGCTAACGTAAGGCTGTAACAGACAGGCTTCAAGGTGTAGAAGTTGTATCGGTGCTGCCATTATGCTGTACTTGGCTAAAAGGTTTTCATAATGGATGTGTTTAT
>CAEGAF010143934.1:0-22208 GCA_903067075.1 Micropoecilia bifurca | reverse complement strand
TTAATGTCGTAGTGTTTTCTTAATGTCGTAGTGTTTTCCTTAATGTGGTTCGGTTTTTCTTAATGTCGTTCGGTTTTTCTTAATGTGGTTGTGTTTTCGTTAATGTTGTAGTGATTTTGTAATTTGGTATTGCTTTGCACCTCTCGGCCACCGTATTTATGAGTAGCTTTTCAGCAAGATATAAAAGCTTGTTTTACGTCAATAATTTCTTAATATTAATGAAAATGTTCTTGCTCCTTTGTCAGATAATTTCCCTTATCACAAGACATTTTTTGTAGGTTGTAAGTGAAATAATTTGCAAATGGAACTCAAACTTTTTCATCAATATTAAGGAATTATTGACTTAAAACGAGCTTCTATATCTTTCTGAAACATCACTTGGAAGTCAGTTTTGTCTTATTTCAAGTCTATGCAGATATTTACAAGAAACTAGACCAAATAGTTGGTAAGATTTTGTGTTTTTGCAGTGCTAGTGAATCCCCCCCAGTACTGTAGGTTCCAGAAGTTACAGAATATTAGAGTTGCAAAAGTGGTTACTAACGCTGGAGCAAAAGGCACAACAAAAGACGTATAAATATCTTCAATAAACCTGAATGTGAGTGAGATTAAAATGCCTTTCCTTCAGCCAATAATAGCCTTTTCTTTCAAGGGATTTAAAGACATTTATCTTTCACTCCGTCACTTGGATCTCCTGGTTCATGCAGACAAGCACTCTTATACAAAAAAAACCCTAAGTGGAGCCATGTTCTATCTGCAGGAGTTCTGATGGAAGATGGTGAGGATCTAAAAATGTAGCATGAAAAGAGATGCTTCAAAACGTAGCAGGTTTAACAGAGACTCCTGATGTAGCTTGCAGAAAGCCAGATATGTCTCTAGTGTTCAAAGATTCAATAGCAAAATGCACATCATTAGCTCATCTCTGCTTTGATATGAAACAGAAAGTATTGTACAAGACAAACAGTGTCAAGATCTGACCTGAAACTGTCAAAGGTGGGGGGTGAAGGGAAGTTAAAGGAAGAGTCACACTTCCCTTAGATGTAGACGTTCAACAACCTCAAACAGTCTGATACCTCACATTATGTTTTAACGTTGCACTTTGAATATTTTTTGACTAAGAAAAAGCTGGTGCCCATCTCCTGGACAATAAACTCTACTGAACTTCAGGGGACGTTCAGGGCCTTAGAAATTAATTTTGTATCCATCCCCTGACTTATACCTTTCAGTAACCTTTTCTCTGGTTTGTTTGGAGTGTTCTCTTTGTCTTTGTGTTGCACTTATCAGGAATACTGATCAACCAGGGAATGGGCCTATGCTTTGAGTCTGGCGCCACCCTCTGACTGGGACTATTATTGTTTTTGCTGGCACATACAGTTATGCTCACAGGTCTGGGCTGTGAGCATAACTAGCAGAACCTACTGGGGATGGATGGACAAATGTACATCAGACAGACTTTGTGGGGACAGACAAGTGGACCAGGAAATATCAATTAAGCTTTATTCTGACAATATATTAAAAGGGGCAGCATTGAGGAAAATCAACTTTTTTCAGCTTTACACCATGTTATACTGTTATTCCCTCATCAAAAACAGCTGAACTGTTGCTTTGATTCTTCCATGTATGAAAAACCATTTACTTTCCTGAATCCTAGAGCAGTCCTCCTCTGCAACTCCCCCACTCAGCTCCTTCAGACTAGCCAGCAGCAATTAGCAAACACCTGATTGGACTGAGCATCTGCTGAGCTCATTATAGGAGCTACTTCTCAGTGAAATGTTGGTAAAAATATTGTTAAAGGATTTATAGAGGAGCCATGTTGTAATGACTTCCTGAAAGTGGAGTTTCAGAAAGAGCAAGAGTTTCTTAAAGAGACTGAGGTCCAATTTCAAGGCGTTAAATTTAGAAGTCAAATTTATTTTAAGTCATATTTCATGTATACAGAATATTTTTAACAACTGAAGGTAACAATAGTTACTTGATTGTGCTATAAAATACCGCTATGTTCTTGGAAAGCACATAATACTGCACCTTTAATGGAAACATGGCAATTTTGAAAAACTCATGTGTTTGATAAAAGGTTTTGGCGCTAGTATGGCATGCTTTTTTGGCTGCATGCCATATTACTGCAATTCGCAAAACTGTAATGGAAGCACTTCTTCGAGCAGCAGAAATGTCATGCTATCAACAACCGGATGGAAAAGATGACGACGGGAACCAGCAAAAATATGATGTTTTTCAGCGACTCATCGCATAAACAAACTGATTCACGTGTGATTTTTAATTGCATTTCTTGTTTAACGGAAACAACACAGTTGCGAAATTTTGTTTTTCGACATTAGCGGGAAATCAACCATTTTTTACGCACGTTTGTAATGGAAATGCATCTAGCGAGAAGAAAAAAGTAGCAACTGAAGCCTCTGAAAGTAAAATGGGAGTATCTACCTTGAAAACCAGACTTGAAACGCTCTCAGCTGCTCTCCCTTCACCCTCTGTTGTCATAACTGTCGTGTTTCACTCTGCTGAACGTCTGGGGAGCTTTATTCTTGCACGAGAGGCCAAAAGTCAAAGTGCATCAACTCTTTGTTTCACCGTCTGTGTTTTCGTCTGCATGGACAGTTTTCTGGAGGATTGTGTTGTTTCTGTGTTACGGATAACGGCTGCTGTTTTCTTTTCATTCTAAGTCCTTTCCCCCCTCCTCTCATGTTGACTCAAAATACATCTCTCTGCTGTCCATCTGTCACCAAAGTCTCGCATCATCTTTATTTTCTCTCTTATCTCTGTTGTGCTGCTCTCTAAATGCTAAACAAACTCTTTGCTCCGGCATGCATCTGTCTGTCCTGGATATCTAAAATACTTTTTTTTTGCAATATGTTAGCGATGGGACCCACTTATCGTCCCCACACAACACACAAGGAGCCCAGTGCCACCATTTCTATATGAAGTTAGATCTGTCAAATCCAAGTTTTTAACTTTTGAATTAGGTTTGTGTTTTCACAGCAAAACCCCCCAGTTCGCTAAAGCCAAATTTAATTATTCATTAAATATGCCTTCTAGAGACTTTTCATGGCACTGATTCCTGCTGTCACTGCAAAACAGAGATGGGCACCAAACAAATGAGAGAAATGCAATGCGAGTGGGGTTGACAGTCAGTCAGCCAGAAAGAGAATGAAAGGGAGTAAATGATGGAAAGTGCAAGAGACACTTGAAGAGTCAGCAAGTGGACGAAGGCGACTGTAATTACCCCTTTGACTGAGAGGGAGCATAAGGGAGCGAAAAAGATGATGATTTAGACGGACTGGATGGAAAGTGAAGTCTGCCTCTGGGAGAATCGGCGGAGGCTTTGATGTAGTTTTCGAGGAAAAGCATCCCGAGTGGATTGGAAATCATTTACATGGAGAGAGACAACAATGATGTTTCAAGGCAGAGGGAAAAGCAAACTTTAAATACCGCTTCAAGTCACGATTAGTGAGGCAGTTGACTAATCTGTGAAGGATTATTTTAATCCATGTCTGATTCCCCTAGTTTGCACCTACTGTTAGTACCACACCTACTCAAACCTGCACTCCAGATTATTGTACACATGGACACGATAACTTACGAAGGATGAATTTGAAACAAAAGCTGAACGTTTTCCTTCTTTGATCAGCTCTACTTTTAAATGTACAGTTAAACCTGAATTGGATCATTCCCTACTGCCTCCTTAAGACACAATCCATCCTGACTAAATGCCTAAACCACCTTATTGACTCCTTTCGCTGAGGCATAGTGACTGAGTAAATTTAGAGCTTTACTTTCTTTAACATTGCAAATAAGTGCAATGCTTGCCTTGCAACAGACGATATTTTAATTCATTAAATTGTTCTATGCTATATCTGTTTGTCACTTGTAAATGAGACACTGAGAGACTTAAAATCCTCAGCTTAAAGCAAATATTGACCTCCAACCCAGAGAGCAATGCACTGTTTTCTGGTTTAGAGCCACAGTCTTACTCTTACTTGAGCTGACTCTCATCCCAGTCACTTCAATCTACCATAAATCATTCTCCATAGCCTCACCAAATTGCTTCAACACCCCAGTTTTTATCTCATTGCTGCTAAGTAGCTAAACAACCTCCCATCCTCTCTGGCTTCCACCAGCTGGTGTCTTCCTTGCAGCCATAATACATACTGATTTTCTTAAAGTCACAGCTCCTCAAACCTGCATCTGCAATGGAAGTCCTCAATATGGCCAGTTTGGATTCCATGTATTCCTTTTTTTTTCTTGGAAGATGAGAGCAAATCTCCTGGAGTTACAAGTTGGACCACTTTTTTGGTTTCCAAAGGTCTCTCTAGCAGTGAATCTATCAAATTATCAGTTGACAACTCTGACCCTCTCTTCACTAGTGAGGCAGATACAGTTACAGGATTGACCATCCACTTCTGACCTAAGGTGGACTGGTACCTACCAAGTACCAAGCACCTTGTGTTCTAACATGGTATTTGTGTAGGACACACCATGCCTGGCACAGGTACTTAGTAGCAAACTATCTGTCACATTTAGTGGGATTGGGCTGTTCTTCCTGATCCCACTCCTTTGGGATCAGGAAGAACCCAAAACCCATTTTGGGTTCTTCCTGATCCCATTGCTACCCATGGTGCTACCCTGATCCCTCTGGGTAGCACCATCATTCCCCACAAGGGTATTGACTCTCACGTGGCAGAAAAACAGGGTGTCCTCGATGGCACCCCTTCCAGACCACCAATTACTGACAAAAGAAAACACATAGCCTGAACTACAGTCCATAAGCACAAAGAGTCAGAACTTTCCCTCTTGCAACTTGTAGTCCAAAAGAGATGACCACTTGGCCCACCTGGGAGAACTCTGACACTAAGGTTCTTAGCTTGGTATTTGTCAGTATCCTCACATCCATTTGTCACCCATTTGATGGACAAATTGGAAAAAGTAAAAACCAAATTGTGACCTTCTAGAAACAGCCTACCTAGTCCATCACCCTTGCCTAGTTCACCTGACCCACAGCTCAAACTGTGCCCAGCATCTACTCGTTTCTCACATGAAGTTGCCTTTTCAGGCTGCACCAAGTGAGCCTCAGGACTCTGTTTGACAACTAGATGTCCACCTGGCTCCTGGCGGATGCCAGTTTTTCTTATTTTGGATAAATGTAACCTCTTTATGGGGTCATGGTTCATCAAATTCTGAGTCACTCCTCATCTGTCTCTCCCCAAAGACCAGTTCACCAGGATATGCCACCATTTGCCAAAGTCCTGAACAACACAGCCCCTAAAGGATCCCAGTGGCTTGCAAAGCTCTCCGTTGCATGAAGGTGATCATTCTAAGAGGGCTATCTGCTTCCTAAATAGAATAAAATATGCAATTGTGTCTTTGCTTTGAAGAGTAAAGAGTTAAACTGAAAAGGGAAATTGTTGCCAACCTCGCATCTGTCCTTTCACACAAAGGGAAGCAATTTTGAATCACAATGTACAAATGAGGCAAACAAGGAAGACTATTAAGTAATTAATTTTAATTCACCACATGTATGTTCCATTGTCAGAACTCAATTACCAACTAATGGGAAAATGAAGAATGCCCAAACGATCCCTATCAGGAGCAATTTTTACACAAAAACACAACGAGCCAACAAATCTCAAGCTCCATCTATGAAAGGCTTTTCTTCTTTAAATGACTGTGTGATTGTTATTAAGAATGGCCTTTTCTTTAGCAATACTACAAAAAAAAACCATGATGAAAAAGATGAATTATGCCAGCGCACATCAAGTCCATTAAGTAGGCGTGAGTCATAGTGGGAGAAATCGGTAAAGGAGGGAGGAAAAAATGCATATGAGCCACACGGACACAGAGGGAAAATGTTTTTACAATTTTCATTTTGATTTTACTCTAACAGCATCTGCTTGGCGACTGATTCTACTTCACCCGAAGGAAATGAAAGGAAAACATCAGGAGCACCTAGCAACGAGGCGGAGAGCGACTTTACCTATCCATTTGGAGCCGAAACAACAGCTGCTGTTGCTTTCACTTCAATTAGTTGCCAGTACTATACATCCCTAACACAAAAAGGAAAGCGAATTTGAACAAAGACAAAAATGAACAAATAATGGCAGGTTGCTAAGCGCATTGGGGCAGGAGTGTATAAATTACCAGGTTGGAAACTCGCATTCAGAGCTGCCTCCCCGTTGCCACCCAACACAGGGTCTGTCAGAGAGCACACCTACGTGCACAGCAGTGTCTCCGCTCTGTTATCCTGGACACAGACCTATTAACGTCTCAACGCTCGGGGCTATTCTTTTTTGAATTTCCACCTGAACAAACACCAGAGTTTGAGTCAATAACAGCTCAACGTGTGTGAGGCTAAAACAGGCCAAGAAGACAAAAGTTTTCACAAACAATAAGTCTGCCTGTCACTAGCAACAGGACAGTGGGCTGCTTGACAGCTGAAGCAAAAATAACACACTCCTGATCTGCTGTTCTCCCTGGGTTAAAAGTGGCTCATATTCTAACTATCTCGGTATCTTCCTTTAGTACATATATACTCCGATGAGCTGCCAGGAGGTTTAGACCGAAAACAGCCAAAAATAGAAACAGACTTCCTAACTGTAGTCTCATAAAAAGTAATACAAATTTGTCTGAATGGGATAATTTTTTAAAGTTCCTGCTACATTTGCATTGGGAGGAAAGATAAGTGGAAAGCCACAAGTACATTATGTTTTGAAGTATAGGTGAAGTTTATTCAGTCGATACTTTTTTAACGTCTTAATTCAAACCCACCTCTTTCATTTGGGCTTTGGGCCAGTAAAAGTGATCACAAAGAAAAATTCTGGTTGAGCTATTTCTTCATTTAGTTTTCTTACGTCAGGTCAAGTTAGGTTTCACCATAGACGATAAATGATAAAATGGTAAATGGTTGTATAGTGCTGTATTAAGTCCAGAGAGTCCCAAAGTGCTTTACACTACATTCATTCACTCACCCATTGACACACGCATCACACCCTGATGGTAAATCACATAATGTAATGTGTTCTGTTGGGAAGCAAATGCTTCAGAGGATTTTATGTTGTTTCCTTCAGTAGCTCTTGCTGCAGCGCCACCAGAGGCGAGGAGGTCAACAGGTTTTTTAGTTGGTTTGGATGGTTTGACACAGAGCAGTGTGAAAGTGAACCACACCAGGTGAAAATATAACCAGTGTTGCAGTTTTGGTTCTCAATTAAACCAGACTATCAGGTGTGAAAACATTCTAGAAATCTGCTTTGGACCGGTTCCATCTCTGTCTAGTCATCAGCCTCAGCCTCTGGGACATACTAACCTGGATTTTTGCTGAATGAAGATGCCAAAAGAGTTGCTTGCATTCTGCATTGTAGATATTACAAACTAAACTAAAAAGTAATATTACTACTGTAAATGTACGGATGCATTTTTCCTTCAGACGGAAGGACCCTGTGAAGGAAAGAGCAGCTCACTTGTGATCTGTAAACAAACCTCACCCACAATTTAAAAATGAACATGAACTCCTCCTGTAAATTGGAGAAGTGCTTCATGCTGACTAAGATGTTCAGTTGTGTGTGAGAGCGTTATTAAAATTTAACCTGCATCATGGCTTTCCTGACTCACAGTCTGCACGGCGCGACTTCTCTGAAATCAACAGGGATTATTAATATAAGCCTTAAAAGACAACTTTAAAGAAACGGAAACTTTTTTTTTTCCTAAGAGGATTTAGTAAAATAAGATACAAACAGTTGTCTCAAAAGCTGACAGACACACACAAGGGGAGGATGAGCTGACTTTCGCCATCCACCTGCAACACATTTTTAGGTCTGTGATTTAAAATCTGCAATGCAAACAGCGTGGGCCGGTCTAGCTAAAATATGCATAGAAACGTGAGGGGGAACACAATTATTTTATGATCAATTTGACTATAGTCACACACTGGAGACCAAAACACATCTGACCAATCAACACATTTTTTTGCTGGAACTGAGCAAACAGCGAGGAGGATCATTAGCATAATTTATTATGTTTATGTTTTACAACACTGCGATAAAACAAGATGGACACCAGTGGGTGGTGAATAAATATTAAGATGATAAAAGGGACACAAACGGCAAAGAGTACAAATGTGCTGTATGTTTTTACATGGAATCTCAAATTTTAGGTAACTTTCTTCTTTTTTTTTTACAATGTACTTTGCCGAAATTTCAGAAGCTGTTTATTTTTTTCAATTAAGGAGACATGAGTTGCTAATTTGTTGCTCCATGACAACCAGAACATGTCTTCTCTTTAGATTAGGATGGATATCCTCTTCATCACTTTGACTTTGCTACAGTTGTTACTAGACCTGTCACCATAGTCACCATAATCAATAAATCAATGAATTGCATGATTTGAAACAAAATCAGTTATTTCCGTTGGCATGATTTATTGTCTCTTTTTTTCTGTCTCTTTTTACCAACAGCTGGATGATGAAAGTCTTCAGTTTGGTGCCTTGCTCTCAACTATCTCATTTTTGAAGAACTAAAAAGAACTATGTTTACAAAGATTTCAAGTCATTTTATTTCTTGTTTTGTTTATTTATCTTATATATTTAAAATGTATTTCAATACCAGTGTTAAATGTTTATTAGAATTTAAAGTTTACTGATCTCTTAGAATGTACTCTTGAACTATTGTTTTGACATTACTATTATATTACTTAAAAATGGTCTCTAAACAACAATAGTATCATTTATCGTAATAACTTCTGGAACAATTTATCTTCCAGGAAAACTTGTTATTGTGACAGGCCTAGTTGTTATAATATCAGAACTTCTGAATCAGATACACAACAGAAACCATGTCTATAATTCCCGACCACCGCGTCATCTGGCTGTTGGTGGGAGTGGCACCAATACATTTATTTTTCTTCCTGGAGAAATCTAAATCCAGCGGAAACATTATAAATAGATCCAAGGCAGACAGTTTATGCGAGAAAACCCTCCATCTTGCCAGAGTTGAGGCTGTTCTGGAGAGAGCAAATGGAATAAATTATTCCGAGAAGTCTGTGTAAGACTGGTCAGAACTTACTGGAAACATTACAACCAGCAGACACCACATATTGAGAGCAAATGTGCGCAATCTCTCTCCTGAATGATATGCAATACTGCACTATACTGGCTCTTAATTCCTTATCTGTTTTTATACCTGGAACTGGCATTTCTTTCTGTCATGCTTTAATAAAAAGCTCTCCATTCTTTTCTGCGTATCTGAAACTTGGGGTAATAGGTAATGGAAGGAAATCTAGGCATATAGTATATGCACAGTGACACTAACCAGCTCATTATGGGGGACAGAAACCTGTTACCAGGGCAGAAGGGATACATATTCCCTTGAGTGTATCCTACTTTGTACCCACAAAACTTATAAAAGAAAATACCCCGGAGGCATCCTGATCTGATGGCTAAACCACCTCAACTAACTCCTATTGAGGCTTAGAAGCTCCTGCTTCCATCAGAGGATTGAGATTTCATCCTATCTTAAACAGAGCCAAGCCCATATCTGCCACTGGTATCTGAGATCTCATTCTTTTTGGTCATCTCATTAACCTTGGTCAGGGTTGGCAAGTTAAACAGGCTGGTAAATTGAGAGCTTTGAACCTAATGTGTTTTTACTGTCTCTTTTGGCAGCTGCTACCGAGCAAAACACATCTTTGAGTCCATGACATATTTTCCCCAAGGGCACAACAAAGTATATGATCTTCTATTCAATGCCTGCAGTGCTGCAGATGAACACCAGTACATTGGTCCATCTTCCCCTCCATTCTGCCATTATGTGAACAACATTTTCCCGTAAGACTACATGGAGGGAGTAATCAAGATTTTTCCAGCAGTTAACCATGACTTCAGACATCATCTGCAAAAATCAAAGATAAGAGCCTGAGTTTCCCTGACCAGAAACCATGAATACACCATAAGATAATGTCTACACCCGAAACAAATCTGGTATAAGGGGCAGCTTCTGTTCGACCATGCTGGACACATTCAGTTCTTCATCAGTCATAGCAACAACTTCCTTTACTGCTGGTAAATTCAGAAATCACTTTTGTTTTTATTTAGTCTGTCACATGAAATCCCCCTCAAAAAATGCTTATAAGTTTGAGGTTGTACCATTACAAAACATGAGATATTCAAGAAGCGCCAATACTTGCATGGCACAGTTTTAGTGTCCAAGTCTGGCCATGTCAGTAAAGCCTGTTGACCTAAGAGGGAACAAATTGAATTCATTTACATACTGGACATGATGACGAAAAGGGAGGTGTGGGAGGGGGAGGCACAATAGGAGAGAGAACAAGACACATCAGAGAGAATGAGGGCCAGCCAATACAATGCAAGGGAAAGACACCCTGGTAGAGAGAGAGAGAGAGAGAGAGAGAGAGAAGGAGCGAGTGAAAGACTCGGAGAGAGAGAGAGAGAAAGAAGATCCCCGCTGAGAGGAAGAGAGGCTGCATGTGGAAAGCTGAGAGCAGAGCAAAAGCGGAGACGCATTCAGCTCTTGGCCACCACGGAAGACGACTAACAACTTGCCGACTAACAACACTCTTCTGGAGAATTGAGAGCTCTTCAGCCAGCCGCGTGGTTCTCTACCTTCTTCCTGCACTTCTTTGAAATTGTTTCAGGAAAGTGACGAGACATGGGAATGTGCCACGTGGGAAACATGAAGGTTCGCACAGGAACATTCAGGTTGTTGGCGGACGTGGATGGAGAGTGAGAGTGACTGACATTTTCCACTGAGGTATGGATCTGGAAATGAGTAGGAAAAACATGGAATACTTCAGATTCCTTGGAGAGCTGACATTGATTCTGGTTAAAAAGAAGCAGTGAAATGTTTTGTTCTTCTTAAGGGAGAGAGGAAAGTTAGTGACACATGGACAAAGCAATGTTGAATGTAATCATCGTCCATCCCTGTCAGCTACTCATGCCATCTCACAGGTGTGGGGACAAGTTGGGGTGAGGAAGTTTTTTAGGAATTTCCACCCAGAATTTAAAGATAAAGTTCTATTCTCCAAAGTGCAGATTTTATCCTCAGGAACCCACATATTTGCTGGAAAAATTCTGTCAAGGCAAAAATTCTAATTTTTAAGAACACAGAGCTAATATTTTTAACATGAGTGCTGGTTTGACAAGCTCAAACTTCAAGGATGTGAAACCTGCAACTTCTGTTCAAAAACCTTCCATAAAGGTTCTTCTTTTTCTTCTCTCTTTTTCATGAAGACATTAGTCCCAGGTTTGGATTTGGTTATTTTCAGTACCTGAAGCACTTCTGTCTCGTTTGTTTTTTGCTCATTTTTTAAAGACCCTTGAGACACACAGTGATGGTATCACCCAAGCAATTTAATTTTTACGCACGTCCTATTGTCCTTTAAGATCAAACAGCTGCTCTTTTCTGTCGCTCTCAATTCAGCTGTCTGCTATTTTTATTTCCCTCTGTAGAGGATCATCTGTTGATCCTGACAGACATTTCAAGGCTTCAGTTCCCTCAGAGGTGCTGGAATACCCAACACACGTGTTGCATTGAAGGGTACTTCATAAATCAAGAGACACTTGGCAATGCTTTACGGTATTTTACAAGAAAATGCTTCTTCAAGTTTGAATTCCTTTGCTCCAGTCTGGGCTGTTCATCTTTAGAGGCACTGGGGTGAGACTATGAACCTGCGTGGCGGCAACATGTCCGAGTTGATCTCTAACACCATCAGGACCTTCAGTGCTCTGGAGTCTAACCCTTGGCCTTCGCCTTTGCCTGATAACTTGACGCACTTCAGGTGTCAGGGAAGCAACCTCGCCCGCAACGGTATCGAGACGCAAGTGGTAAACTGGTCCCAGCATGGTGGCGTGGCAGACTTAGGATCTCGCTGCCATCACGCCGAGTCACGGGTGGAGAAGAACTGGCCGGCGCTTCTGATTTTGGTCGCCATCGCCGTCACGGTCATGGGCAATATCCTGGTGATCCTGGCAGTTTCCCTGGAGAAAAAGCTGCAGAACGCCACTAACTACTTCTTGATGTCACTGGCAGTGGCTGATATGCTCCTCGGCATCTTGGTGATGCCGGTCTCCATGGTGACCATTCTCTACGGTAAGGCGCGCATGTCACTCACATTGGGCTTTTATTAAGTTGACATTTGGTGTGTCGCTGACTCCGCTACAATGTGCTTCCCACAGCCTTTGGATGGAATGTCTTTATGACTAAACAAACTACACCTGTCTGCATGCTGAACCCTTCACTCCCTCTTTTCTGGTTCAAATCACCCTCTCTGGGTTTAGGTTTACCTCTAACCCTGTGTTTGGAAGTGTGGTAGATAAAAAGAAAGTGGAAAAAAGGCTTTAGAAAGCATGCCTGGTTCGGTGGTGGTGGTGGAGGACAGATGGAGAGCAGCAGTGATGGAGGTGGTCAGCCCTGTTGTTGACAGTGATGTGTTTATGTGGAGTGCCGCTTCAACAGAAAAAGAAAGTGGCAACACTTGCCTCCACAGAGAGATGAATGAAAAGATTCACAGGGCCATGTTTCTGCCACACAGACAAACTCCTACAGGTAGACTCTGTTAATACTGCATGTGTTATATAAGCAGTCAGAGCTGCAGTGCCTGGTAAAAGTATTCACACCCCTCGACGGTCTGATCTTCTTTCTTTGTCACATTTGAATGTATTTTATCAAGATTTTACGTGACAGATGATCACAGGTGGAGCACAACTACTGTATGCATTTCTATGTACCTTAAATTTGGAATTACGAAAAAAAATTCAAATAATGGAAAAAACGCAATTTCGAACAAAAGTTTTGTGTAAAGTTTTGCACATGGATGATGTGGTTTTTCGGCCGTATCAAACTGGGTGTATTTTGCAGATTTTCATATCGTGTCACGTGACCAACATTAATGTTCACATTAATGTTACTACTGCTTGAAACGCTGAAGAAGACGACAGGAAGTGGAAGGAGGGAGAAAGCGTGGCGTGATTTTTAATGACTTATCGCATGAAGAAACTGATTTTAATTGCGTTTCCTACTTATTGGAAGAAACACAACTGCAAAATTGTTTTTTTTTGATAACTTTGTAATGAAAACATAGATTTCCAAAAAAGAGCACAGTCTACTTCACTCTGTTTAGTGTGATAACTTAAAGTTGTAGTTCCAGAAATCAATCCCTGCTCTAGCTTTTGTAAATGCTCATGTCCATGTCTTGTTACGAAGCTAGACTTTCGGTATGTGAGAAATTGAAGGGGTATAAAAATGTTTGCAGGTTGTATCATAATTAAAACAGTGAAGCCGGGGGCAATGATGTCAAACTGGCTACGTCCTTTTTCCATATACCTATATCACCAGATTCCCTGTGCATGTGGACTTCACTGCAAAACACACAAAACACCCAAATCTAAATCATCCTGTCCTAAATAGATCAGGTTTTACCATCAGATCAGATTTCAGGTGTGATGTTGTTCTTTTTTGCATGTGAAGAACATATAATTCCCCACTGAAAAGGTGACGCCGCAGTCTGCCATTTCACAACCTGCTTCACTTTCTTCACATCTCAGAAATACAAATATAACACGGCGTATCTGACACCAACACCAGTGATTAGTGTGAGTTAGACGGAGAGACATTTCTAGAAGGTGGTGATGAGAGCGACTTGGTGTCTGCTTGGAAGAAGGTGAACTGAAAATGTCAGGGAGAAGATGGGCTACATTCTTAAAATGCTGGCTAAAATATCCTCATTTATGTGAACTTTTTCTTTTACACAGTTTTTTTCATTTGTCTTTCAGATGTCATAATTTGACAATGCTATCTGACTACTTCAATTGTAATGCAAGGTTAGGCCTGTGAGTACTGGCAGGAGGCAAAAACATTGACATAACTCAACATTTTAGAAACAGTCTGCCTAATTGTTTACCCAAGGGGCATCCACATGGAAAATCGGGTTGGGAATTGTCCCAGTTTTAATCCCCACAAATTGGACGTTCTTTCTTAAAATGCAGTATTGCATGTATTTAATTTACAGAAGGTTTCTCTGGGCTTTATTCTGGAATAACCTCCTGCTATCTCAGCCTGGTGGTTGATAGCTGTCATTCTGAGCTGGATGGGGTCAGAGATCAGAACTGGCATTGCTTCACTAGAGACGTGTAGTAAGATACGTCTTTAAAATCTGACAGTGGAAGCCTGGTTTTTAGGTTTTCAGATGAGAAAGAATAAGGAAGGCTTAATGTTGCAATGTAATCAATTATTAAAGGTAAAGTTTGATATATACTTTGCTGTATCCCTTTTTCTGATGATTACTAAAAGAATATATCTTCTAGAAGGATCGGTTATGTTTTGCAGGGATAGACTCATCCACTGTGTTGGTTTACAAAGTTGACTTAACTTCACTTTGACTTTCTCGGGTTTGTCCTCAACTATCCGAAAGGCTTTGCTGAACCAAAAGCTGTTTCAATATCCACATAAAATGTAAAACTCTGCATATCTATGTGCTTTCTCATGATTTCTGATCAGTTTGTCAGCAGTGAACATTATGTAAATACCTTTCAAAGAGACTATCTAAATGTTAGAATGTTAGAGTGTTAAATGTTTATTGATCTCTGAGGATGTGTTCTTACATTATTACGCAATTACCCTTATGTTATTTGAAAATGGTATCAAAGTAACAATATTATTGTTTATCGCAATATCTTCTGGAACAACTTATCTCGTTATCGTGGCGGGACTAGTTTCTATTTGGTTTAGTTACTATCAACAAAAAAAGTTCAGATCGAACCATCTCTGATTTCAATTAATAAATATAAGCCTTAACATAATAATCCATCTGTGTGTGAAGGAGGCAGTCTGGTTAGAACTCATTAAGCTCATTTTCTTTACCAATAATTTTGCTTTTTCGTAAAAAAAAAAAAAAAAGAGGCAGAAATCTATCAGAATTTGACTAAAGGAGGACATTTTCTGCGGGGGAAAACAGTTTCTCTGCACCTGGTCTCATCATCCGTCCATGACATTCAGACAAACAGAACATCCAGAACCTTTGCTCCGCCCCCTTCTCCCCTGTGATCCTCTCTGTCATCCCCCCACAGATCCAGGTGACTAAGGATTAGCTGCCGCCGCCGTTTTCCTCTTCCGTTTCTCATCTCGTCTCTTGATCTATCAGTCTCCCACCACACAAGTTGAAGCACACACACACACACACACACACACACACACACACACACACACACACACACACACACACACACACACACACACACACGCACACATACCTACTCAAATGCATTCTTCATTGTTGCCCTTTTACCAGCCTTTTCTCCTCCATGTCTCAGGATTCCACTGCTCAAGCAGGAAACCTTTAAAAACCCAAACAGCAAATTCATTTGCATGAGAAGGAGAGCGGTAAATGAGAAAAAAAAAAAAAAATGGAAGAGTGCTTTCACCAGGACGACCTACAGCACTTCAGTAGTCACTTTTCCCCCCCGGCTCTTAATGAGATGACAAAAGGACTAATTAGCCATGCTAACTCAAGACAAACAGCGCTGTAATTATTTTTCTAATGTTCCTACATAGCCTCAGATTTGTTTACTGATTCGGGGAGCGAACGCAACATTGTCAGGCTGTGCTGATTATTGAGGCAGGATCTTACAAATTCAGATCATGGGTCTAATGTCAAAAAGATGATTGGGAAGCGTTATTAATGAGGCCACAGATTAGATTATTACTGGGGTCATCCCTGACATTTAGGGAAGCCCTGTTATATTCATAAAATATAGAAAGATCAAACACACAGTGAACATTTTCACTTTAGTCACATCCTCAACGCTGCTGTCGCAAGTTCAATTCCTGACCTGGTGACTGACCTTTGTCACATATCTTCTCTCTCTCTCATTACCTACTTTCCTATCTGAGTGCTTTCAAATAAAGGCCACTAGAACAAAAAAACCTTTAAAGAAAGGAGACAGAATTCTTTAAAAACGGGAATCATATTTTCTAATGAAATGTTTTTTTTAGAACAAAATTACCTTTTAAAGAATAACCTGTGAGCAGGTATTAAGTACACTGTTCATTCAGCACAGGTTTCTGTATTGTTTTATTCTTTTGGTGTGAGGTTCAGATTTGAAGTATTTTCATTGCCTGTAAGCAGAAAATCATCGTAATTAACAGAAATAAAGGCTTTTTATCTATATAACGTATTTCAATCAGTGATAACATTTCTGAAATACATTTTTTTTTGTAATATTCTAATTTATTAATTAGTTTTGTATGTGTGAAAAAACAACAATGTGCACCATCCTGAGCACTATAACACAACATAGTGGTGGCAGCATCATGCCCATCATGGTGAGGTATCAATGCAGAGCCGACTGGCTGTGAAAGAATTCAACTTAATGACTGAAAACAGGAAGGAATAACATTCTTGACACGTTATTGGTTAAAAGAATCCTTTAGTCTTTTAAGACGTTAAAAGGTTTAACAAACTGATATCGTTTCCAGGCCATGCTGATTACACAAAGTGAATGTAGGGACTCGGCCGTCGTCTCTGTTTACAAAGATCAATCTGATGAACCAAAACCCGACTGCTTAAAGCCACGTTTTTAAATTATTCATAATTCTAGGACAAAGTGTGTCTCACATTTTGTAAGTGTGAAGTATTTTTGAGAGTTTTTTTCTATCTGCTTATTTCTACTGAGCTGATCCATTATTCCCTGTAAAGATCATCTTTGGACCTGAAGTGCTTTTTATCCTCTTTAAGCAGCTTCGTTTCCATTGACCATAAAATTGGACAATTTTACATTTCAAAAGTACATTTGCTCAAAGGAAATGTGTCAATTTCTCATTTTCTGGTATTTGGCTCTATGATGACATGTTGTTTTGAACATGGTTTATTTTGTGAAACTGCAATGGAAACACTTTTTTTGCTTCATACGAGTCACACGATCAGAAACCGTACATTTCCACTGGCCCAAAAAACGAAGAGGATGAAAGGAAGCAGGCTGTTTTTATTATACTTTATTATTTTTTGGTTGGAGAATGATGGTGAGGAACAAATGGGAACTCAGTAATTGCAAAATTGTTTCTTCAACATGTGGAAGATTGAGAAAGTGTTGTGCACATTTGTAATGGAAACACAGCCTTTGTTTGAGGAAACACCTACATTCAACAATTCTACCACAAAACCATCTAATTTGTCATTACCAAGACAGGTGTGTGGAATCATCTGACATCCATACGATATAATGAGGTGTTTATCTGGTCTTGTAGACAATATGTTTAGTTAGTTAACTTATCAACTATTAAAAAAACCAAACAAAAGCTGTTTTTTGTTATATGTTAGATACTTCCAGTAATTTCTAGTTCTCTTTAAAATAAAATATAAATGTTCTTGGTAGATATTCCTTCAGAGAGAAAGAGCTTTAAGCTGAATTTGTAATAATTCAGTTTTATAATCAGTCCCTGTTCACTGTGGCTCTGCATTATGTCACTGGTATGAAAAAACTGATGTATTTTTAATTAAAGTTGTCCTATTCAGTAAGCAGTAGTCTGTAATTTAAATTTTGGTTGTTATAATTCCAGCTTTGTTTTCTTTCCTTTTTGTTCTTTTATTTAATGTGGCGGGTCTAACAGGTTGCCATGGAGAAACAGAACCCATCAGTCAAAGCTCCTGCAAAGTCACTGAAGTGATCTACTGTAAGTGGTGGATTTTTGAAATTAGTTTCCATTGAAGCATAATCTTTGGCTTCTGACTAAATGAAGCCATGTGATTGGAGCTGAATTGCTACTTGAGGGCTGTGCAGTCGAACCTTACTGTTTTATTGAGAGAGCAAATTACTGTTGGAAGAACCGGAATACGACTCTTGGCTGGGGAAGTTTAGTTCTAACAAAAATTGAGATTAAGAGAGCAAAGATAGGCACACACTGTCTGTAAGGAGATAAAAAAACATTTTAATAAAACAAAAAATTAGGAAAAAAATTAGAAATAGACATTTGTGTTTGTGGAAAGATGGCTTAAAAAAATTTCATAAGAGGAGATGCTAAGAAAAATGTAGCAAAATAAGGCTCCAATTCCTCCTTCCTATGATGTTATAGTAAAAGTAATGTAGCCAGTCCAGATACAGCAGAACACTGTGAATTCCCCTGATCCCAGCCGACAGAGTAGGAATACATGACAAGTAACACACACCCTTACTTTCATTTCTCCATATCAAGAAATAAGTGACACCTAGTTACAGTTGCGTTTCCATTGACCATATATTTGCAATTCAACTTTTCTAAAATAAGTTTGGTAAATGGAAACGTGCAAATTTTGAAAAACGTCATTTCTGATCAAAGGTTTTGGCACTGGGATGAGTTATTGAAATTAGCTTATTTTACAAAACTGCATCAGAAACTTTATTTTCACGTCACACCTGTCACATGATTAACAACCGGACGTTTCCGCTGGCGCAAACTGCGAAGAAGACGACTACAGGAAGGAGTCGGAGGATGTTTTTTAAATAACTTATCGCACAAACAAACTTAATTATTTTTAATGGAAACACTGCAATTGAGACATTTTTTTAGCAGAATATTGACAAAGTTTTGAGTACATTTGTAATGTAAACTCAGCTGGGGGCTTCATCAATAATCAGAAACAGATTTTGAAAAAGGAAAAAAATAGTTTTTCATTTCAATTAGAGAAGGTATTTGTCTTAGTTGATCAAAAAGGAGACGTTTCTGTCTTTATGACATTTAAGTTGTCCTACGTCAAACATACCAACACTCTGGTGCCTGTTGTAAATAATAATAGTTTGTGTGCATCTTCAGAGCCAGTCTGACCATCTCTTCTTTTAGGGTGGAACACGTTTTAGTTGCACTATATTTCAGCGAGCTTTGGTCGGAGCTTTAACATATATTCTCTCCAGTGCTGGCTGTAAATATTGAATATTTTTGATCTGATATGAATCAGTGTGCACAGCTTGGGGGGCTTATGAGGCAGTTCAACCGGCTAACAGCTGATCTGTTTTAGCTTCGGCTCAGGCCTTGTCCATCGTGTCTATTGACAGACGGCCCGGCAGTGAGATTTAGCTCAGTTGTTCAAAGCTGTTTGTCTGAAATGAGCATTTGAAGTCCATTGGACGGTCTGGAGATCAACCTTACACTGTGTCCGTGCAAATGCAGTGGAGACGGGCTCAAAATCAGAAAACACAAATCCGCTTCTTAACGTGCCGTTTGCTTTTTATTTCTCCGTGTTTTTGTCGTTGCGTTCCCCCTGGGATGAGCCGTCATAACACAGCTGACAGACCGATGCGCTTTCTCACTTTACATAATCCTCCCGATACCTGCTGCAACGCTTAAAACAACTTCAGTAACTCAACTTGACGACAATTTGCACCCATAATGGTTAAGTATGCAGCGTTGTCTCCTTTAAGCTGACGGGTTCTGCATGTTTTCGTGGAGAAATTAAGGATCTTCAGTGATTTTCCCCCCAAGAGGTCGACTGCGTTCTGAAATCAAGCCGCTAATTAAACGGTGAAGGTAAACAGTTAGCTGTTCAGGCTGTGACAGAGTTCAGCAGTCGGTGCATTCATGTGTCACATTTTGATTTTTGCAGTTCATCTAATGTCATGATTTGTAAATATCAGGGCTGCATGAGAAGCAATAATAATGTCACTGCAAACCATTTACAAACTGCTAAACTTTCTGAATCCTTCTAGCTAATTGGCAAACTTGCAGTAAACAGTGAAGTCAGAAATAGAAATTGGGATAATCATCATTATTATTATTATTATTTTTCTGGTTTGGAAAGGTCAACAACTCCCAATCAGACACAGTTAATATTTTGGCATTTAAAATGTCGGTACTGAAATTGGTATAAACCAATATTAGCCATTTTTTAACATATTTGTATCGGCCCAATAAAACTGGGCTAATATTAACAACTGATATTTATTTCTGTCTTGCTGCCATCTGTTTCTGGTTGTTAAAACAGTGGAGAAATACATATAATTTTGGTTAATTGCCAGAACAGCAATATAAATATTAGATATTGATATCATCCCAAATGTTCATATCGGTGTTTTCATGGTAAGTTAAATGGACTGTTGGATACATTTTAAATGAGGTTCAATGAAGCTACCAGTTACTCATGAGTAGGGATGTCAAAAGTGCAGCCCGAGGGCCATTTGTGGCCCTTTTGCTGATTTTGTGAGGCCCCCAGCTGCAATTCAAGAATGATACAAATTTTGCCCATCCAGCACAACTGGTTAATGCAGACGGAGGTTTTTATTTTTTAATTTGTAATGAGAATACAATTATTACAGACAGTAAAAGAATTTGAAAGCTAGGTGCCTTTCTTTTCTGGCCAATCAGGGGGACTTTTACTAACATTTACGCCCATACCTGATATAGCTGAGGCCAAAAGTGTTGAGATCATTACTATGACAATACAGGTGGAACAAAGACGTTTCGTCTCATTACTCCCCATCATTACGATATTCACCGATTTGATCATTTGGTGTTATTGTGCAGCTCGGTCCTTTAAGTGTAAACTGTCTGGAACGGTTGCCGTTACCGCCTGAAGCACATGCATATTTCAATAAAGTCCTTGAGGCAGGAGAATTTAGTTAATCTGCGAGTTGCTTTGCTACGTTGATGTTAGCTGAACTCTCTCAACAGCTGGGTGGATTTCAGAGTCGGACTCGTGCTCTGAGGAGCCAGCGGCCACCAACGCCGCCGAGCAGCTGGCAGATTCCTGAACTAAATATTAATCAATATCTGAGGTATAAGCAGTAAAAAGCTTTTCTGCTTATGGCAAAACTCTTGAAATGGAATCAGTGAAAACTAATAGTTGGTACATAAAATCGGGTCATTTTCTGAAGCCGGGAGTTTTAAGAGTAGGCGATTGTGTGGTAATGTTTTTCTGATAAAAATCATTATAGTAAAATGTCAACAGCTTTCAATGCGAGCTGTCCCTGAACTGCAAATAATAAATTTATTCTTTCTTTGTTGTTTTCAAAGAACAGTTCACTGGAAATCAACATACAATTGTTGTTGGTGACAGTCTTCATACAATAACTGCAATATCTTTCATGTTTGATGGTGAGCATTTTTTACCTACAGGTTTACCGAACTCGTCAGAATGTGACATTATAGATTTCAGTTTCAGTTTAACAGCTACATGCTCTCTATGTGGAAACAGGCCAATGATGTCTGGAAACTGCTCAAACACCTATGCTGCTAGCTGTTTTTCTGTTCACTGTAAAGTTGAGCAAATTAGAATTACAAACAATAAATTAGCTAAATGGAAATGAGTCAATTTCTAAAGAACTTGTTTTTCAGTGAAACGTTTTTGCCCTAGGATGAGGTGGTTTTTCAAATCAGTTCGTCAGGCACCGGTTCTTCTTCTGGTCCTGTTGTTGCTGCTATCTTTCATGGCAAGAAAATGGATTAGTGGTCTAGTAAATACCCAATTTTGTAACTTAATTTTCTGACAATTATCCTTCCAATCTTTCTGGACAGAAAAATAGACATGTAGTGCTCCCTTCATGACCCTAACACACTGAGTATCTTGAACAGCTGGCACTAATTTACACTGCCAAATATTTGTTCAATTTGGATGAAGTGGAAGATTATCATAAATTATTGTGAATTAATTCTCCAAGCAGCCGGCTCAAGTCTTTGCTCTAGTTTAGTTTTCTCTGCAAATTCAATTCTGATCTCGTGACAACAACAACATTACTTTATCTCATGCTATGTAATGCAGATGCTCTGTCTGCGATCATGAAAAATTACACACTTGCTCATGCTTTCACTAACTGCAGTCCAAAGTGGCCGAAAACAGGAAATGGTTTGTATGGTTTGATAGTTTGATGGTTTGATTTCCGACATTTACAGAAAAAATGTTGTTTGGTTTAGGAGGTATTAGATGGGAGGGAAACTACCATCTGTTGCGAAAGATTCAAAGATTTGTCCTCATTCTTTAGACGGGCAGCTGTGCAGGAATAGACTCACCCTGTAGGATTATTCACTGTCTTTTGTTGATCCTGCAATGTTTCACTCTTGAGCCAAATCCACAGATCTTTTATATTTTAACAGGAGTGCTTCCTTTAGAGCCGGTACAGTACTCAGACAAGTTTTATCTCCTGAAAAATAAAAGAGAAAAACGAGAAACAACTTTGATAAAATGGTTTTTTTTGCTGTGTATTAGGCAGTGGATGGAATCATAGACTAATATAT
>CAEGAF010143926.1:0-13700 GCA_903067075.1 Micropoecilia bifurca | reverse complement strand
GTTGTTTGTCCTGTATGTCTCTGTGTTGCCCTGCGACAGACTGGCGACCTGTCCAGGACGTACCCTGCCTCTCGCCCAGAACACAAGCTGGAGATAGGCACCAGCAACTCCCGACCCCACCAAGGGACAAGGGTGCAAGAAAATGGATGGATGGATGGATGGAATGCCAATAGAAAAAGTTCCACCGTTTATTATTGTTTTGTTATCTACGGAGCGACGCCCTTCTCATCTCCAATGAGAAACAAACTTATTAGAGGGCTTAAAACATTAAACCTGACCAGCATAGTCTACCTGCCACAAACCACCTTGAGTTTTGCAGTCAAAAACTCATTGGAGAAAATATTTCAGAAAGAATTTAAAAAGAAGTTGAATTTCATTTTTTCAATTGAAGCAAGGAATAACCTGGTGTTTTTCCGTCAGACTATTTTTATATATTAGAAAGTTTTATGTAATTCCACATGTTAAGAACACTTTTTTTTTTTTTAAACTTCTCTGAAGGTGCACTGTGGTATCTGGCGCTAAGATGTTAACAGCTGATCCTTTAAGTCCTGCAAGTTGCAAAGTGGGGCCTCCACTGGTCAGTCTTGTGATCTGACCAGTCCACTGATCGGCCTTGTGGTCTGTGGAGCCCCTTGATCCATTAGACAGAGTCGTGGTGAATTTGCGGCCTATGTCCATACATTAAAGTTTTTGTGCTTCTCAAGGTATTGTTGTTTTACAGCATTGCTTCTTTGTGTGTGAAAGAGAATCTTCAGGGAAAATGTTTGGCTCCCAGCATTGATCAGGAAGATCAGAAATGCCGAAGTAATGCTTATTTAGCTTGGTTTGCTTTTTTTCCCCATAATGCATTCTGGTGCCCTGTGTTGCCCAGCTTGGTGTTTTTGGACTATTTAACACATTTTTATCACCAAACCTTTGAGTGATTACTCTATAGAGAGGTTGAATATTGATTAAACCTTATTTTTGTAAATAAACTGACTCTTACTTTGGAGGAACTCGAACAAGAGAGAATTCACACAAGAACTTTTCTGGAAAACATAATTGCTTGCATTAGAAGCCCTTTTATGTCCTACAATAAAACTGAAATCTTATTTCTCAACAAATCTTGATCAAAACAAAGAAAAATAGAGAAGAGAACAAGCTGGAACTAAAAAATAAACATAATTTTCTAAGCTTTATCTGATGACATCTAAAAATCCACAGATTGAATCATGTCAATAAAACGACGCATTTTGTCGAGAACTGCTAACAATTCAAACACCTGTCATATTTTCTAATCATCTAACACACACACATGCACATGCACATGCAAACTTTATGGCATTGTTAATCTGCAAAAGAACAATTTCATACCGCTGAGGCAAGAGCATATCCAGCCAACTCTGCATTTCCAATGTGACCGCAAAAAATGGTGATAACAAACGGCAGGAGAAAGTTCAGAATCCGGGACAGCAGCTGTAGAAACACAGTTTGGACTGATTTAGCTACTGGAACAAAAGCATCCAGGCAACTACAAAATAAAGAAGTTAGACAGCAGTGGTGTGAAATCAGCAGCCATGAGCTAATTATCCCCCTATTCGATAAGCAGAAACTTTTTCTTTTTTTTTTTCTTTTAGCACATAAAATATTCACAAACTATTAAACTGGGTTATGAACAGCACATCACACAGTAAATCAAATCAAGTAAAGTCACTCTGATCGCAGCTTTTTGCAGATTAAAGAGCAACACTTCAGTTTCTGTCTACTCACCAGGGGACCTGTGAGTCGTAAGACGTGATAAAGTTCCTCTCTGTAGGCCAGAGGCAGCCAGCGCTTCACACACGCACACCAAAACAGCTTGGAGCTGGCAAATGTTGCCCCCTCATCCGCAGGAGGCACTTCCATCTTGGCAGCATGAAACCCAGCATTGGGTTCTGCACCCTGCAAGGGGGGTGCAGGTTCCAGAGAGCCCGGCCTCTCCATTCAAGCACAGGAAGAGAAGACAGGACAGGAAAGAAAAGCTGCAGGGCAATGGAGGGTAGGAGGGAGGGAGAGAGGGCAATGGTAGGGAGGGAGAGGGGGGCAAGAGAGCTGGCCTGTGTTCAGCACAGGCACTTTTTGTAAGTTATTGATTGCATCACACTGTTTGAAGGAGGAACAAAAGAGAATGAGTGACAGAAAGAAAGAAAGCAGAGAAAAACCAGGTGAATTAATGGGGTATTCATGAAGATTGATTACATATGTCTTGTTCATTTTCTTGTTCAATGACGACAACAACAAAGAAGAGTCTGTAAAGTCATGTGAACTCTGCGCCTGCCCTTCAGGTTTACGCCACTGACGGAGGGGTCACATCAGGGCTGTGGGAGGCGGGTTATTGTTGGGGGGCAATGAGCAGTGGATAAATGTTTGAGTTGGATACACACAGTGAGAAAGCACCATGCTTTCAAAGCGCCTGTGTGGGTTTGTATGAGCGGTCTCTGAGCCCTCCGCAGTAATCTGATGAGGAATGCTTGTTTGTTGCTCATATGCAAGGAGCTACATTGACCGACTGCAAGCTAAATCATATTTGTGTTTTTACGCATATCTTTTGCTCTTTTTTCAATTATTTTTTTTTTTGCACATGCATTAGACTCTGATCTTATCTCACACCAAGTGTACTTTGGTCACTACTTGGATGTCTTCGTTCTCCCTCCTCCTGTAATTTCAACTCTAAGAAAACGAGTCAGATGAACACGCAAACTGGCTCTTATCCATGTTTTTTGACATAGCTCTGGAATTTCATAGAAACGTGTAAATGTAAATTTACGTGATGCTGATGAACAAGTTAATTCAACCATGGAGCATGTAGATTTAGGGGAGGGAGGGTGTGGAAACACGCTGCACCAGGCAGGTTGCAAATCACAACTAAGATCTATAAGAGTGTGTCCGTGTGTGTGGTGGAAAAATTACTTTTGACGTCTACCTCTCTGAATGAACTGTCCGTGAATGAACTGTGCGCAGCAGGTGGAGTGGTACCAGATGAACTCCTGCATGTCAGCAGGAGATTATCTGTATGACCAACTTTCTTCTAACCCTGTTTGTCATCATGTGGTTCTGGAACCGCTTACCGTGTTTAGAATTGTTTTTTCTGCACACACGCATGTAGGTGTTTCTACATGCATGTGAGATATTTCCTCCAGCACATGACCATAAAAATAAGTGTGTAATTTGTGTTTTCCAGAGCTGCATACTCTGTGTGTAAATTGTCCTTTGCTGCAAATAATAAATTCACAGTTTTCTCTGGTTTCAGAACTCATATGAAAAATTTTACAATGTCTGAGTAAAAGATTTGTTTATACATTATGTGCACAGGTTGCAAGCATACCAGTTGTGCAATGTACAGCATTCCACTCAAGTCGTGGATGTGTCGAAATTGCAGCTGATCTTTGACCTCTGATGAAAATAGGTTGAGAGATTTCCTGAAAAGAGAAATGTAGAGCTTGTAATGGCATAAGAAAACACAAAGGTAAGAGAGAAAGACATTTAAAATGTAGGAAACTAAGAAATTGGGCACACATGCTCAGCTACATCACGATAAAGAGTTCTGGACTTTTATTCAAAGTAATTTAAACTGGTAGAAGTTTAATAACTTCTTGTTTTTGATTAGACAGAGAGAGAAAAAAGCACAAAAAAGGTGACTTTGTATCAATGCATATACTCTAATATATATATTTCTCCTCTTTTAGTCAAATATCTTTCTGGAAATAGAAGTACATGAATAATCTCCTCCAGAGTTGGCCAATGCCTCACCCTAGTGGGTAAGCTAGAAAAAGCTCATGGAAACATTTACAAACAGCACTCATAAAAAAGCATTTCAGCTCTGTGTGAAGAGATAATGACCACAGTTTGTCTTATTTTACAACTCCATTCAGCTGAAAGACAATAAATTCAAGAAAATGCTCTTGTTAGGTTTTTCAATCTGGAACATGTCATTATTTGCAGATTTTAAAAATAATTTACGTAGAAAAACCTCTTGCTGTCAATGAAGTTGACCAGCAACAAGTCAGTTAGGTGATTAAGAAAGAGTCCCTGGATTTTCAGAAGTTAATAGGGAAGCAAGAAAATAGCTTGTACCAATTTGAAGCTATATCTTGTGAATGTGATTCTTGAATTCACAAATCTCTCCAACTGGTTCATTTGGGATGAACCACAAATCCACAGTATCTCACTTCCTGCACAGATCTCCCTGCAAATAATCATTACCCAGTCAGCACAGAGTGACACTGCTGTGAATGTGTTGTTAGCTGCTGCTCCTCTAAAGAAGTTTTAGTTTTCCACAATCCCATCAAACAGGTAAAGCAGGTATGTTGACTCAAGTGTGCAGCTTTTACAGTTCAGATTCATTTCAGTTCTGATGATGATTGTGTTGGTCTTTCATAATTAGATAAAGGAGAACAAAGAGAAAGCTCTCCTTCATGGACTTCCGTTAGAATGAAGACAAAGTTGGAGTTGAAACTAGAATAATAAGAAATTAAAAGCTGCTCTCTTTATACTTGATACTTTCTTTGCAAACTTTGGTCTAATAATCACAGCCTCCCTGGATGTTGCTGCTGACTATTTCCACCCCTTTATGACCACAGTGTATCCATTTTCCTAAAGGAACATTCTGTAGCAAATGCACCATGTCAAAAAGGTCAAATGATCACAAACAGGGTTTCTTGAAAATGATGAGTTTGTTCCACCTCTGTAGCTTTCATAGTCACCAGATATCAATACAACAAAGCACATTTAGGATGTGCATTACATTTCAGGTGTGTATCCAACAAATTGGTCTGATGCTACTGTCACGTCAACATGGACCAAAACCTGAGGAATTCTTCTGACATCTTGTTTCAAAATGGTTCTTTTAGATTTTTATGAAATGCAGCTTTTTTTAGTGCTGTTTTTCTATCTATGACTTCTTCCTCTGGTGAAGAATCCTCAAATGTAAAACTGTAGGAAATTGTGGCTCTCCAGAGCCTCCACTTGACTTCTTTTGACACCAAGAGGTATTAGAGGATGTACCACATAATTAAATTGTCCAGATACTATCACATGCAGCGCTCTGCAGTGGCATTCAGAAGAAGTTAAGGTTGCAGCTCACCACTAGCTGTGTAGGGGACTATTCATGTGTTAAAGTGACCTGGTAAAAAGACTTGAAACTAACTGAGAATCAGTGAAAAGCCGAAGTTTAGACTCACTCTCCATCAAAACTATTCATTTTTCTTCTAATGTCAGAAAAGAATGGGCAGAAAATTCAGTTTCTATATGCAAAGTTGGTAGAGATATGAATCAAAAAGGGTTACTGAGACCTTCTTCTTATCACCTATGATCTGTAAGTCCAGTGACACCTGGGATTTAGCAAGCTGAGGTTTGCCAGGTCAATGATTGGTTTCGCAACAAGCCCCACACGTGTCTCAAGACTCTCAGGTGTTGATCCCCTACACTGATTTATTTATGCTGGACAACTAAAGGAAAACCATGAATCTTTGTTTACACCAAATTATCAGTTTAACAAGAAAACACAAAATCAGACAGCAAATAATAATTCCCCCAGATGTTACTCCATAAGTCCCTCCATCACAGTTTCTGTGGTTTTGTGTTATTTCCATCAAAGGTTATGAAAAAAGAAAAACATTTTGTTGTCTTAGTGTTTTTATGTTTTATCTTTTCAAAGCTAATCTCTACATGCAGTCATAAGGAAACATCAAAGCCCTAAAAACAGGAATAAAAAGAGTCTTGTAAAATGTGACGTTTCAGCCCTCCATCCACACCCAACAGGTTTTAGTGCAACTTTAATGGCCATGGCCGATAAAAAGATTCCTTGTGTTTGCACGTTATAACAGCATGACAATAAAACGAGGAATGGAATAAAATCAGGGGTGGAAGGACCGGCAGGGTGTTGCCAGGAACAGGTAAATAAAACCTGAAGAGGAAAAAAAAGTTATTTTGGGGCAGAGAAGTTATAAAAGTGTCCTGTGGGGTGTTTAAGAGCGGCTGAGGATTCGGACCTCCTTTCATATGCTCACATTCACACACACTGATCACAGCAGGGAAGACTGACAAGATAAAATAATAAACAGAAAGTTAAAGGTGAGTGAGTCTTTTTTTATTTTATTTATTTTTTACAGAATAACTTCCACATATATTGGAAGATTTAAAAACATACTTTATTTACTTTTTGCCACTTAATTTATCAATAAATTCTCATTGTGATAGCAAAACCTTATCTCGCGAGCCATAGTTATGCCAAGGATCAAAAATGTTACACGGATATTTTTTTTAAAAAATATGCTCGCTTAAGAAAAAACTGTCATGGTAAAAATACTAAACAAGTTTGTTTCTCATTCTCAGGTTAAAAATAAGAAATATATTCAAATGAACCACTTAGAAAAGAAAATATGTTCCCCAATCTGCTCAATAAAATATGCATTGGCAGTTTTGATCTTTGCTCATATGCTTTAAAAGATGAGGTGAATTAATGCTCACATAGAAAAAACTAAAGACTAAACTAAACTATTTAACTCTTTTATACTCCATTGGTAGAGCCTGCATCGTTTAAAATACTTTAACTTTATTTATGATGACAAAAATTCTTATTATATCATAGGTTGACATGCTAACAGTTATTTCCCGCTGCATCTGGAAACACAAGCATTTATTTGTTTTGTGGATTATGTTTAAATTTAAATTGAGCTGGAGCTAAAGCTGATCCAAGCTGTCACAAGGGTATTTAGACTGGAGAAGGACTCATGAATAACAGTCAATAATAAAATAAAATAAACACCAACAAATACAGAAAGAGGTTTAAAACTTTAAACATATAGTTTGGGTGTTTATATGAATATCATTTATTTATTTAGGTTTACCTGAGAAGACCATCGAAATGAAGTTAATGATCAGTTTCGCACTTTTATTTTTGCTGCCCTCCTATGCAAGCCAAACATCAGGTAAGCTTCGCCTCTTTATATTCATAAAACATTTGTTCCCTCTGTCTTTGTTTTCAACTTATCATTTTTTCAGTATTTGATGCATCAAACCCGTCACTTGTATTTCTTCTTTCCAAGTCGTCTACATTATGTCGTCTCCCGAACCACTTCATGGTGTAATCCAGACTGAGGCTAATGAGACAGTGTCTATGGTCTGCATTCTTAATGGCACTCATGAGGATAAGGAGTTGGTGTGGCTGAGGAATGGCGCTATGATTAAACTGAACGATGGAAACAAGGAGATTAACAGCAGTGTGTGCATCAATCCTGTGATCCGAAAGGATGAAGGCACCACGTTCACCTGTCAAATGAAGAGCAATTCCTCCCATTCGGCCTCCGTCACCCTCAATGTCACATGTGAGTCTCATTAACGGATGTTTATGCTACAATAATAGTACTAATCATGAGGTGAGTTTAAAAAATAACAAGAGATTAAAAGTTTGAGATTATTTTTTAAATCTTGGTTCATTCTTGTATTATATGGTTCGGATTCAACTTCACCTTTTTGCCTTTGACATTTGAAGGTCTTTGTGTTAAACATGGTTTCAGTTTGAAAATGTTCTCAGCACCGTTTTTCTTATAAAACTATAATTTTTGTGATTTTTGTTGCTAATTTTTATCTATGAAAAACCAGGAAGTCACTTTACATTCAGTGTAGATTTCCATGAAGTGTAACATCCTGCATTGAGTGTAGTTATATAATTGTTTCAGGTTGTAAAAATAGGAACCCACATTAAAAATTCAATTCCTTTAAAAAAATAATTTACAATTCATTGTTGTTCTTTTAATTTTTGTTAATTTTATGTTAGCTTAAAACTAAGTATTAACCTGATTCCCCTTATTAAATAAAATATATAAATACAAATGGATTTTCTCGCTAAAGAAAAAATTGAGACCCCCAATCTCCTAATAGCTGGTCTAACCTGCCTTGGTTGAAATTACTTCATCGATTTCCTGTCTTACACATCTTGCATTGACTGTAAAAGTGTGTAGTTTTACTTCAATAGTAGATTGTGTTGTAATCTGAGAAGTATTTTAGGATTTTTGGAGAGTTGTTCTATCATCTAATGGTCTGTGCAACATGTTAGATTTGAGCATTTTATGAAGTAGTAAAGAATAAAATGTGTGTGTGTGTGTGGAAGCCACTCCCAAACAACCTGGACAGCGTAGAAGAGTTTTTGTTGTCATTGCTATTATTTGATATTGCCATCATGTGTCCCTTTGATTCCAACTCAAAATAAAATCAGAAAGCTGCCTTATAGGTTGAACATCACAACCCTATTAAGTCTCAGCTAATTTCCCTCACCAAATGTACAAAAGCATGTTAAACCTGCTCATTTGTTTTAGTGTCAATAACTTTTCTTAAATTTTGCTCAGATCCCGCAGATGTCTCTGGTTCAGAGAACGTTATAGTAGAAGAGGAGGAATCACTGGAAATGCAATGTGACATGAGGGCCAACCCTTTGGCAACGTCAGTGACGTGGGAACTAAACGGAAAAATGGTGGATCTATCGACAGGGGGCTTCATTATAACCAACAACGGCATTAACACCAAGCTATATGTCAAAAAAGTGGACAGAAGCCTGCATGAAGGCAAATACCGGTGCACTGTAACCTCTCCCAGCTATGAGCCACTCAGCAAGACTTTCCAAGTCACTGTCACAGGTGAGTTCCCCCACTGAGAGCTTTAAATGTTTACAGAAACCTGTGCAATCTACATAAATAATACCCCACTCAAAGGTGCCAGAGGTAATCTGATTTCATTTGTCTTTGTCCACAGATAAGACCTTAAAGTTCCCGCTGATGCCGACGATTGCGGGAGTGGTGGTGGTGGCCCTCACAGCTCTTCTCGCCGTAATTTCACGGAGGAGGGTGATTGCACGGGTAACTCATGCAAAACAAACTCAAACGCTACTCATTCGATTCTTGCAGCACACGTTTCTTAAGAGTTTCATTCTCCTTCAACAGTGCTTCAAATCAAATAAGTGATCCAAAGGAACCTGGTCCTCTGAAGTGAGACCTTCGGCGAAGCCTTCTGCGTGGTGCAAGAAATTTTGATCACCCAGTTATATGGCTTCTTCTTATTTAATTTCTGACGTTTTTGGACTTTACCCGAAGCTAAGCTCTCTCCCTACTTAATTAGTAAGCAAATAAATGAAATAGTTGTATTTCCTGGAAGAACTAACATTTAAGTCAGTAAGTTTTAAATGTTATTAACTTATTTTAGTTTAATTTTAATAGATTCAAACAAGATGTGCTATTCTATTGTGTTTCCATTATTATTTTCTCTTTAGTTCAAGCTACAATCATGTTGTTCATTTGTTTCTGGGGAAGACAGAAGAGTTGTCTTTCCCACACTAACAGCTCAATAAGCATTTTTCCTGTACTAAATATTCAAATGTATGTCAAAATGTACAAACTTGTGTATACTGTAAGAGATATAGAAAGCACAATGATGGATTTCAGAATCATGTAATGAGGCATTAAATGTAGTATAACCTGCTATCACAGAAGAAATAAACCTATTTATCTGTTCCACGAAGAAAAAAAACAAAAGGATTCATAAATACAGTTGAAGTTGAATAATTTTAAAAGAAATACAATGTAAATATAGAGTCAGCAGAGAAAGAAAGAATTTAACTTAAGTTAAGATGACTGAGTTTGTGTTTGATGCTTGGTTAGGACAAAAACACAAAACTAAATTCAAAATAAAGCTATGTTAATTTTTGGTTTGGAATTGAACTGGAGTTTTTTCACGCTCGCTTAGGAGACATAAATATTGATAACTTTTGATGCAAGCAATGATTTAATACCAAATTCATATCCTGACCTGTTATTTAGAGTTGATAGTTAAATCAAGAAACCTATTTCCAAAAAATTACAAAACTTTGTATTTCAAAAATGTTTTTTAAAAAAACTATTAACTCTTTATTTTTTTAAATGAAGGAATCGCATTTCTCTTTAAACACTAAGCACTTTTTTGAATTTTTAAATATTTAACATGTTTATCAATGCAAATGTGTATCTTAATGTTGCTTGTCAATTGTCGTTGTGTGTATAGTCGTATAATGTATAAGTAGAAGTACTCATTTATTTTTTTGTACAAAGTATAGACAAAAATCAGTGATTCTCATGAAGCTATGCTATGCTATCAACTAAAGGACAAAAAATCATTAGCTCTCTGATTGTTCAGATAAATATTTTAACACCTCACCTCGTGTAACAGCATCCGAATTTAATTCAACCACCATAATATATTTTGGTGTCTTGTAAAGCATTATTTTTGAATCTAATTTCTCTGAGGTCCACATGTCCACTGAACTTTAGCTCCTGACTCAACAATAAAGTCCAGGCTTGTTAAAATCATGTTATACATTTACTCTTAATGTGACAAAAGGACAGGGATTATGAGGTTGTGAGGTTCAAGGTCTGGATCTTTGTGTTCCTGCCCAGGAACAAACACTCTGGAGGCTTACATGAAAGAAGGCAACGCCAGCTGCTCTGATGTAAACCACATGTTCATTAAATAAACAAAACTAATATACACATTTTCTGTGTGATATGAAACTTTTTTGTGACAGATGAATGTCATATTATTTTAGAATTTAATGAAACACAAAGCTGAAGAAGAGATTTCCCGTGGGGAAGCTTCAAGAGACGCTGCCGTGTTTAAAAACAGCAGAAGAGAAATTCTTCATGATGTGTATGAAGACGCTGAGAAACAGATTTTTGTCCTCTGCCACATGGCTGCCAAATCGCTCCGACCCTTGAAAGCATTTCGCACACAGGTTTAAAGTGGCATCTGCCAATCACTTTACCTTCAAAACTGTCTGTGGAAATACGATTCACATTACAGTGTGAACGCACAAGCACAAACAAATCTAAAAATATAATGCAAGCACCACGTGACTAACAAGAAGGGCTACAGCCAACAGGGCAGTTTTGAAAAACATTACACTGCAATAGTAAAAGGTAAATTAGAGGTATTAAAGTAAACATAGACTTCAGGGTCCCTCAAGGAACATCGACGTCTGACTGTATTCTGTAGTTTCTAATGAAGTTACAGTTGAAAATGTCATTTGTTGATAATGTCAATTATATCAACACTTGGGTTTCAAAGAACAAATTCATATTTCAACATAAAACCTTCATTTATTTGTTATTGCTAGCTTATGGGTATTTTTTATTTAAGAACAAAAGGAATGGCTTCTAAATAAATGGCATTCTCTTGTATTATTGAGGCTTACTGGTTAAATGTAGCTTACATTTAAAGCAACATTTGAAGTATGTCTCTTTAATTCCAACGTGGCAAATCAACCTCAGTCCAACTATGTTGTTATGATGTTCATTTTCTGGAATGTCATATTTACAAGATGGAAATGCACACTTTTCTTAAGGTTTTGTCTCAAATACTGTTCTCTGATATCCTGGATATAGTCAAGATGTTTCTGGTAAATGTGAAACAGGCTTTAAGTTATTTCACTAATGATTATTTTACTTTGGATATGTGTACAGCCTATTTCTTATTTTTAAATTGTGAACATTGAACTTAACTGATGCAAGTCAGCTGGTTAGGCAATAATCAGACCTGGTATAATCTTCTTTATATATATAATTGCATTTTTTATTGATTTTCTGAACATAATGTCACATAAAACACAAACAGTAACAAAAACAAAATTGCTGACAAATATTAAACTTTTAAAGAAAGAGGGTTTTTTTAACCAAGTAGTTTTCATCAGTCAATTCATGATTTAATAAGAGGGGGTTGATTACAATTTCACTGATGGCCAGATTATTTTTGAATGCCGTTATCTCCTTAAACAATAAAATTAAAATTTGAAAACTGCTTTTTGTATTTTCTTGGGTTCTCTAGTTGTTGTTGTTTTTAATCATCAGTTTGAACATTTGAAAAAAGCAAAAACAAAAAAGAACACTTTTCCATCACAACAGAATGGTATTGTTCTGTTCTATATTTATATTTTCATCCTCTTCAAATACATTTGCAACCTTTATGTCTTCTAAAGAACAATTTATCTTCACCAATATGAAAAGTGAAAATGGCATACATTAATTATTAGACATTTTCAACCTTACAATTAAGAAAAAATATTTTGTGGCAGTACATATTTTGTGATTTTATATCTCTAGTAAGTATTTGAATTTTAAAAATATCAATCTCAGTAATTTACCAAGAATGTTTACAAAAAAATATTCCTTCTGTTTTGAAACTTACTTCCACCCATAACATATTAGTTTTCAAACTAATGCCAAATTACTAAAACTGAGATAATTAAAGATAAAACCAAGAATAGAAGAACCAGTTCCCAGTAATATCTCGCACTCTCTTTACATTAAAACTCTTCAAAATTACAAAGAAATATGAAAACTATGTTGATTTAAACATCCATAAAAAAAAGATAAGTGCAAGAAAAGCAAACATAAAACAATAAAAGTATGAAATTATTTTTTAAAAAGATAGTAAAACACAATAAAATAGAAAGGGTGAGTCAGAATAAAAGTACTAAAATCTTACAAAACAGATTGGCATATAAACATTCTTTCCATGTCTTTAAAAAAACGTGACCAACGCAACGTGCTACGTCATCGTGCTGCGTGAGGAGCGTGGTGATGCGGTTATACGCTGCGGTCCACCGCCAAATTCAAATTGTAAGGAAAACAGGGGGAGAAAGGGAGCAGCTGCAGCAGAGGACCGACGATTATCACAAGTATCTGTTCGGGGTGAGTTATTTACGTTGTGAAAACATTTTTCTTCTCTTTCTAACTTTTAAAAGCTGCCTTTAGTCGTAGCATGTCGAGTTATTATTGTTTTATAAAGGAAAACGGGGTTCCTTTACAAAATGAAGGTCACGAACAAACAATATTAATATATCTGTATTATTTTTAAGCTTGAAGCGCGGTTGCTAAGGAATGTGAAAAGTTTGCAACTTTTAACGTAAAGAAGAGCGTTGAATCTCAGTTATTTGTTCTGGGGGTGTTTGGAAAGCAGTTGCTGTCGACTGCAGTTAAAACAGGGCAGGGCAGTCTGCACGGCAACACACACACACACACACACACACACACACACACATTGTTTCAGACACATTGAAACGACAAAAGAAAGTGAGGCTCCACTAACATAATTATCGTTGCTTGATTGTGAAGGTTGTTACGGGTCATTTTTCACCTTCTTGACAGTTTCTCTTTGAAAATTCCTTTTACAAAATAAAACATTTGTCTATAAAATTGTCTAAAAAGAGTTGTACCTTTTGTTTGTTTTTACTTTTTGTTTATTTGTTAGTGCAGCAATTCCCCTCGCCTTTTTTCCTCTCCCACTAATTTGGGTTTGTGGAAAATGTTGCATGAAAAACGTATCTGAATTGTTTAGTCACTGCTACTACTTGTATTTTCTCTATCAATTTTATTTAACTATTGATGTTTTTACATTTTCTTTGTGTAAATATTAAGGCTGTAGTGATACAATAATCTCATGATGCAACACACAATATTCTGCCCACGATATGATATATATCGCGATATTCAGCAAAGATACAATTTAACAGTGGTGGAGAAAGTACTCAAAAAATGTACTTAAGTAAAAGTACAAATACACAGTCAAAAATGTACTTAAGTAAAAGTCAAAGTACCACATTAACCTTTTACTTAAGTAAAAGTCAAAAAGTACTGGCTTTTAAAAATACTTAAGTATTAAAA
>CAEGAF010143924.1:0-15408 GCA_903067075.1 Micropoecilia bifurca | reverse complement strand
GTAGGACCAGGTTTTGAAAGCCATTTCACAATTCTGAGCCACCGTGTGGCTCTCACAGCATTATAGGAAAATATACACCAATGTTTGTAATGTGACTAAATGTAATGGTTATTTTAACCTTTATACTTTATTCACACTCAGATCACACAGATCTTTTCCATACGACTTCATCTAAGACAAAACATGCACCTTTAAAATTTCACATTCTGGCAAGTCTGGTGAAAGACTAAAACACAGGAGTCTTTAGTTGTGCAACTGCAACAAATCCTTCAATCAGGCTCAGAACGTATAGCAAACACTTCTAATTCAAAGCTACTATGCAAATTACATGCAATCCAATCCATTTGATTCCATGGAATCCCATTTAATTTCACTTCAATCGAATTACAACTACGTCCAATGCTTTCAGATTCAGATATTTATAAACAGGCCACCTCAACTCAACAGAATACATCTCAAAACTATTTCCATTTGATAATATTACAATTTTTAAAAAATATTTTATTTATTAGTTCAGAGATATACATTATCTTTATAACTACTATCCTCTGCAGTGATTTTACAGTTGACTCCCCTTGAGAATTTGCTATACGTCTGCAGAAAAAAAAAATCTGCAGGAATTAGATGCCATTTCTCTGCAGGAGGTCTGTGTGTTTCAGCTGATGCCCATTTCCAGTTGGATTCTATCAGTTTCCACAAGTGTGTCCAAGTGTCTGAATCTCTGTGTGACTGAGTTTGGTAAATGTGAGCTGGACAGGTTCCTGGGATCACGCTGAGCCGGAGGAAACAGGCACAATTATAATTTCAGCACCCCACTGTTTCCACCATGGTTATGGCGGTTGCTGAAAATCGCTGTGCTCGTTTCTCCCGGCGCACCTAGTTGGAACACTTCTACTCCAAGGGCAGGCGTCAACATCAGGGGTCAGTTCACTTCAGTCAAACCGAATGAAAGAGGTAAAGATAGCAACCATCAATGGCTCACAAAAAGCATTCCTCAGTGTTTTACTTTATTTGTTTTCTACCTGAAATGTCACACCGTGATCTTCACATGTGCGTTATTGTCGCTTGTCGTACCAGCTTAATGTAGGGTGGTGCTCAAAAGAGCCAACTCTGGTCAAGTATTTGGAACGGAGTAGATTAGAGGCTTTGACGCGGACAATTTGGTCTAGACTTTTCACACAAAGGAGTTTCTGTTTGTAGATGTATTCACACAGCTGGAAATGCAACAGAGGGTATGTGGGGGAGTCTACAGCACTCTGGAAGCAGGACGTGATGCAGAAAGTGCCCAGTGGGAAATGAAATGATTTATTCTGACACCTTGAGAAACTGCAGATGTGTTGATACTGAACATATCTGTGAACATCGAAAACACAAAAGAGGAAGTTGTGGATGTTTTGCTGCTACATAGACAAGGTGTTACTTAATCGACACATTTACATAAAATACATTTACATAAAACACAGGGTAGGAAAACATTTTGTTTATTTTACAGGCATCATTGTATTTTAAAAAGCAGGATTTAACAAGAGAAGGTTTTGAAAAGCAACATTATTTAAATAATTAATTTTCCAAAGTCTGTATAAAATCTGCTGACACCTTTCAAGCTAAAGAAATGCCATGTCAAGCTGACATGTTCCTGTTCCTGACCCTAAGCTTCTCTAATTTTGACAGCAAAGCATAATGTGCTTTACAATTTTGAAAGAAATTTCAACTGATACTTGAACATAATTACTTGCCATGCCTGAACGACTAAAGTGCAGAAATCCAGCGAGACAAATCATTCAAGCAATCTAGATCAGGGGTGTAAAAACCCATTTTCATTTTGGGCCATATGAAGATCATGAATGACCTCAGAGAGACGGTTGTGGCTGAATGTATTGATACAACAGATTAACAAACTGCTAAAACATTAAAAAACAATTGTCTCTGTATTCAATGAGCACCTCTTAAAATTAATATTGATCATCTTTTCATATTGATGCAAATTGGTAGTATAAAGACTCTAGACTCTAGAGGGCCACATAAAAAGTTTCGGTGGGCTGGATTTGAAAGAATATGTAAATTAATATACTTTATTAATCCCAAAAGGAAATTCACCCCTAGGCCTCGAGTTGGACAGATTGTCTAGAGAGAAAAATGATTCATCTGGCAGCTGTAGGTTCAGGTGATGATTTTCTAAATGCCCTTTTAAGAATTTCATGTTTGATAATATAAAAAATATTTTTACCGTTAGGAAATTATTAATCTTATGGTTCAGGCGTAAAATTCAAAAAGAAAAACTAAATTATTTTATTTCTGATTGTTTTTGTAATTATTTGTCATTATTTAGCAGGACCACATGGTGTGTAAGTGTATTATTTTTGCACTCATCCAAGCATAATCGGGTTCAGGATATCTCCCTAAAATTAGCTTCTCTGCTCTACCACAGAGCTAACGCAGGTTTTTGAAAGCTGGTCTGTGGTCACGCTCGCTCCCTGACCGAGGTCAGTGTTTTAAGGAGTGGGTCTTGTTCTGATGTCTCTTGCATAAAGGTCACATTTGTGCAGGTGCACGGCGGAGCAGTGCGTTCCCACTTCAAAGTACTTTGAATCTACATGAGGATCTTTTGTAGTCAAACAGCCTTTGGCAGGCATTTCCTCCCGTCCTATGAAAAGTGGATTTATTATGTCCTACATGTTAACTTGACCTCTTCTGTTAACTGTCTTTTATTAGCTTTATAAAAGAGAGGAAAGCCTAAACAATACATTTTCTTCTAATAGCCTTATCTTCAGTATGACCAACTGCTATTACTTTTGAGAGCCAGGAATTACTGACTGAAGATTGTACAAATCTGTTCCCTGAAAATAACTACATTGTTCATTATCACATTAATGATCTCAAGGCTTAGGAAAATTAAATTTAGGTATGCTTTGACTTTTACTTTGTGTTTCTGCTCTGAAAGTACAAATGAATGTTAATCCTTGATAGTTTTTTTTTTATTATTTAAAAATAAATGTACAACTGAGATTGTATCAACTGAGATTGATACAACTTAATCTGAGATTTAAACGTGAACCTGTGAATATATAGACCCGAGAAATAATTGAATCTCAATCTATTTTAGAAGTTGATGCTGTACTACAATCGGTCGTGTAATGAGTTGAACAAGGTCATAATTACACACATTGTGTGAAAAAATAGGTATTCAGCATTTATATTTATTGAACTGAAAGTCACACATGTGACTTAAACTAACTTATGTGATAGAAGTGTAATGACACAGGAAGATGAGCCCATTCAATGAAATTTGATTCATTTTTTGGTATTTTTGTGACAACTTAAAGACATCAACCTAGTTTCATGCTTTGCTTCGATGCATGATATTTTTTTTCACAGAAACCATCTTCAAATGATGAAGTTTATTCAATGCCTCTGCTTCTCATATTTGACCTCAGATTTTCAGTTTGGTTCAAGTTGAGGGATTGACTTCTGGGGCAACTCTAGGAGATTTAGTTTTTTGTATCTCAAAGCAATTGAGAGTTTTCTTGGCTGTGTGTTTCGGATTATTGTCGAGTTGGGAAAAAAAACCAACAACTTTGTTTCATCTTCACCTTTTTATCAAAAACGTCCCTGTACATTTCTCTATTGCCTCTTCCTTCACGAATATGGAATCTGGCAATATTATATACAGAAAAACAGCCCTGCAACATGGTGTTCCTACCTCCAATCTTCACCGTTACTATGGCGTCATTTGGGTTTTTTTGCTTAAACTCATCACGAGATGCTTAATAATGAGTGATCTTTGTATATGCCATCCAATATGTCTAAAACAGCAAGTGGATTATTTGCTTTTTGGTCTTGGCTTTCTATGCCTTTTTGCAGCTCAGGTTTTTTCATGGGTTCAGTGCTTACTCCATGCTGAATAAGTAGAAGACTAATTCATTTTCATAAGGTTTTCTGGGCACGTCTCATTAGGAGGAGACACCAGGGAAGACCCAGAACTCACTGGAGTGACTATGTTTCCCTTTCTGGCCATGCATCATCTTGGGATTGCCCAGAATGAGCTGGAGAGCGTCATTGGGTTTCCCTTCTGAACTCGTTACCATGGCGATCCCATCACTGATAACAGAAAGACAGTGGATAGATGGCCTTGAGTCGGATAAATATATTTGCAGAGTAAAATGTTGTAGTTATCACAATCTTTTTCTCCGTTAAGCCACCTCAAATCAAAATTGTGCTAATCGGACTAGGTCGGCTTCTCACAGTAATAAAATATGTCCGTCATATTTTTTTTACATATTGAGAAACAGTATGTGTGACCACAGAATAGTAGAACATTTCACAGATATAGAGGGCAGGTGGAAAATTAAAATGCAAATTAATTACAATTTCAATCCTGATTACAGAATCAACTATTTGTTTTTAGCATACTTCAGATAATGAAAAAAAATCTGGAACTGTGAATTGGTGGTATTTTAAAACCAACAAGAATTATTTGGACTAGCTCTTGTGAAGCCTACAGTTTTGGACAGCACCGCATATGTGGATGTAACTCAATAACTTTATATTTTGGTACATCCATCCATTTTATTCACACCCTTGTCTCTTGGTGGGGTCGGGAGGGTTGCTGGTGCCCATGTCCAGCTGACGCTCCGGGCGAGAGGCGAGGTCACTCTGGACAGGTCGCCAGTCTGTTGGCCGGCAACAAAGAGACTCACAGGACATGCAACCATGCAAACTCACACCTAGGGACAATTTAGACAGACCAATTAACCTGAACAGAACATGCAAACTCCATGCAGAAAGACTGGGGCTGGGAATCAAACCCAGAACCTTCTTGCTGCAAGGCACCAGCTCTACCAACTGCGGCACCGTGCAGCCCTTCTGTAATTATTAGAAATTCTTTAACCACATCCCCAAAAGAGAGTTCTGGATTTTCAAGGCTTCAGTGATGTGATTTTTGAGTTTATTCTGTCACTCTGACAGATTAAAGGCAACTGCACAACCGATTTTTCCTGATTATCATTAAATACCTGTAATGACACCATATGTCTGCAAGATGCTACAAAAGCCAGCGATATAAGTTGTTCTCTGCTTCAAGTATCATAAAGAATTCATAATAAGCTTGCAGATGTAGCTCAGCAACTGCTTGATGTTAAATGGATCGTACTTGTGTCTCTCCCACAGAGGATGTCACTCACAGCCTTAAATACGTTTTGTTTCTTGAGGCACAGAATTAAAACTCACCTTTCCACTTATTGTGAGCGATCCAACGTCAACACAAAAATGTCGTGTTTGCAACAGATGCTCAGCAGTCTACAGTTCAAACACTCAGTCAGCTCACACGCAGTTGACACTGCATCACGGTACATTAGCTTAAATGGTTGCGCTCTAGCAAAAACATAACATTTCCAACAGGAAAGACAAAAAAGAAAAACTCTTTCTGTAAAACCAAACGTGACAGCTTCTTCTCAAAACTGCTCAAGGCCTGCAGAATAGTTAGATAGAATATTTAATGCCATCTCCAACGCTGAGTTCTCTCACTGTCAAAATGCTTTCTGTGAAGTTTTATTATTCCACCATCGATATGATTTATTTGCCTGGAAACAATGTTATGGATAAGGGTGCAGTTCCGTTAACTAAAAAAAAAATGCAAAAGGTTTATTCATTTAAAAATGCTAAAGTGCAGATTTATTACACACAGAGTGGAATTTCAAGAGGAGTTTTATAACTATTAATTATGGGCTGCAGTTCAAGAGCACTCAAAAATCTGTCATAACATTGAAATATGACATAAAAAAGATTAATATAGTAGTCTTATCAACGGGAAGTTGAGAGGAAGAAAAACTAGTAGAAAAAATGATGCACAAGTGGATAACTGCAGCTTTTACTGTGAAGCAAATGGTCATTCAAGAAAAGCTTTGGTTCGTGCCACAATCCATACAGTGTGAAATTAACCCAGATATTTACTCCTAAATTTCCCATAAATATGCTTTCCCCACCACTCAATAAAATCATGCGATACTCCAATTTCCAGAGATTCTCAAATGTATTATGTGTTTTGCTGGGTCACAATTTTCAAAATCAATACTGAATATATATATATATAATTTTTTCCATATATTCCATATAAATTTTTCCATAAATATAGCCAACTGCCCAGACCTTATTGCCTCAGTGAGTAGATCCATTGTGAATCCTGTCTTTGATGATATTCTTTGGAGTGCTTGAATTTATTTCTTTCGCAGAAATCTGATCACTTGCATGAAGTCAGGGGAAACATCTTTTGAACACAGTGACTTTTGAGACATATGTGCAGACCAGCGCTCCTGTTGGATGGCAGAATTGTAATTCTGTTGCCTCCTGTTCTATAAAAGGCACAAATCTGATACAGTGACTCAGTACCTTTTATCTTTCAGTCCCTTTTTTGACTTTTATCGTTCTGTTTCTTTTGATCTCAGAAACTCATTTCAACTCATCCTCTATGAAGTGTTTGGATGTTCAGTGCTCTTTGGAACAGCCTTTTGCCTCCATTGTTTGTCGAGAAACAGACTCAATTACCACCAGGAGACTGCTGTGGCAAAGATCGTAAAGAAATCATTTTGTAAACTGAAGGGTCTCTAGTACCAAATTATTCTTTGTCTGAGAGACATTTAAAATCAACTAAAAGGAAATACAAAGATTTTTTTTTTCTTATTTCTATGACGTAGTTTATAAAGAGTTACCAAGACTTTCATCGGGTAACAGGAAGGTTGACATACTGCAGCAGAGTTCCTTTGTTTGTTTGCAGTGGATTGCCAAAAGCCTGCCTCATTGACCACAACACTGACGTTTTATTAGAGCAAGTCATGCTAACCCTACAAAATAACAAAAATAACAAAAACAGTCATGGTAAAAATATTATACATCCTTTTAGGACACTTTTATGAACTGATATTGAATTAGATAAATACTGTTGTGTTTGAGTTATTTTGTGAAATGTAGGGGTTTTTTTAGACGTATTTAGTGGAATTTATGATTTAAGAAATTTCTTCCTTTTAAGAGTCATTGCTGAGTCTTATTTGAAGGCAAAATACTTGATGTAATTTAAAAATACATCTAAAGGAGGATGGCATTGAGAATAAAAATGTCAAAACTGTCATTAGGGCTTTTTGTTGTTTTTTATTTGATGTGCATTTAATCATTAATGCAACCTTATAATATTGACAAGTCCATGAAAAAGAGTAGGAATGCAACAAAAAACTGCAAGAAATGTATATCACAGGAAGCTTACTGGGCAGAAAATACATCTTCTTTAAAATCTAAAATGGAGTTTAGATAAACTGTTATGACACTAGAAAACAGATACACTTCCCTCTATGCCTTGAGGGAAGTTATATTTTGTAATTCAAGAATTATTTTTTTATTTGCTATAGTGAAACTTTTGGTTGAAACATGTAATATGAAACATAAAACCCATAATTTGACAGTTTGGAAACGGGTTAGGCAGGCTTGGTCAACATAGGTTACACTTCAGGATTGCAATTCTGAGATTTATAACTTCTCAATATACAGAAACAGGAATTGGATATAACCTAATTTTACCTGGCAACCTTGGACGTAGTTATTTTGGTCTCTCAGTGTGTGATGCTGTGATGGAAAAGATGAGATGCACATGTTTGAGCTTCAATTAGCATCTAACAGGAAAGTTTATTCTTCTTCTGTGTGCCCAACCTTCTCTATGCCAACAATGTGACAGGCGCCCCCTTGCGGTTGTATGTAGAATTGCACTGAATAACTGAAATAACACTAAAAAAATCTATTACAGTGAAAAAATAATAGGAACTTAACAATAATGTTGCGATGCCTAATTTTATATTGAGTGTTTTTATTTACTAATTACTTGCCATCACCCCTCTACACAAAGGTCTCTTGTTTGTGGTGGTGCAGCTATAGTGTCCTCCACATTAACCACACCAGTTGTACAAATGTTTACAAATGCCTTGAAATAAAATGTAGTTATAAAGATTTTGTGCTACATTGTTCTGACTGATAAACATAGGTAATTGTCCAGTCTTTTTTTGTCAGAGGTGCCATTGTTTAAAGCTTTATTGTTTTAATTGTAGATTTAGGCAAATTGTTAAATAGCCCAATAGTGAAGATCAACATAATTATGTTGTACTTTCTAAATTATCTAAAGGTTCCCATTTTAAAGAATGATTAAACGAAATAGGCCTGTGTCCAATCATAGCTAATCTGAATTTCAAAACATTCTTTAAGATAATTATTTTCTAAGAATTGTTAGGGGGCAATGAGAACATTTATTTTTACTCTATATTTGTAGGATACAATCTCTCAACCCACTGCTGACAAATGCACTCTTATCAAATATTAAATTTTTCTATTTTTATTAGTGTTAAATCATGCTACTATAAAAACTCTGCTTCATTTGGTGCCAAGAAATGTTGACCATTACTGTAAAACCGTAATATGCTTTGATTTGCTTTATTTTTACTATGCACAAGCCCAGAATCTATGTTTTGCATAAAACACCAAATAGGATTTTAGTAAAGGAAAGCATAGAGCTTGTGCTGCTTTTATAACACATGCAATTAAAATGTCGTATTAAACCAGAGTTTCAATCAGAACGGTGGACTTTATTTCCCTTCTAGCCACAACATCATAAATATATATGAATGAGAACAGTTTTATTGTAAACCCAGTCTGTTTATACAGTATGTGAATACAGACAATAAGAGAAGTAAATAGAACAGGAGCTAGATCAAGCTGGTGCCGTCGACTCTCTTTAGAACATAAATTATTTCAGTTTTAATGTGTGCGAGCTGAACTTTGAGCCAGTTCCTGTGAAGCATGAACCTGCACACAATCCACAATAAAAAGCTGGATATCCTGTATCACAGAGTTGTGCTGTCCAAGTAAAAATCTGCAGCAATTGGAAAATCTATAATGGTCAAGCACTAAACTACAAAGGTGAGAAACAGCCTAGGGCCAATTTATACAGCGTGTGGCGATGACAGAATGGTAGGATGTATACGGCTGTAGTCATGCAGTGAAGCATCTGCTGTCTGCCTGAGTCAGTAATGCTGAGTACGTAGGACCTGTGTGTGAAAGAAACAGAAGGCCAGGGTCAGAGATTAATACGTTTAATGTTGTCCACACCAACACCCCGCAGTGAATTTCTTTTTTTTTGTTTTATGTGATGAGGACAGTGTGCTGTGTATGTACTGTTGAAATCAGATATTTACATACAGTGAATAAAAAGATACAAAGGCAATCCAAACTTTTCTTGTTTTATGTTAGCTAGAATTACTTCCATTAGCTAAATGCCAGAAAACTTAGATGCTTTTTAGAGATTCTTTTTCTTTTTGTAGCTTTCCTCAAATCCAAAGGTTTACCTATGTTTAGGTAGTACCAGGGATAACTGTTCTAAAATGTATGACTTCAGTCGTGCAAAGTTCAAACCTTTTTGGCTTCCTTCCACAAATCTCTGATAGCTTAACATCTGAGTTAATTTGAGGCTCACCGGTGGATGTATTTTAAGACCACACCTGGAACACACTCTTTGTTATCTGACACAATGGTAAAGTCAAAAGAAGTCAGCCAAGATGTCAGGAAGAGAACTGTGTAGCTGCACAAGTCTGGTTCATCCTTGGGAACAATTTGCTGATGTTTCAATGGGCCATGTTCATCTGTTCAAACAATTATATACAAGTATAAAGATGATGGGAATGTCTCACCATCATGATGCTCAGAAATGAAACAGCTTTGGTGACCAAGAGATTAGTAAACTTTGGTCCAATGTGTGTAGATGTGTAGACTTTTTCCTAGAAAAAGTCAAGGACCTTGTGGAGATTAGGTAAGACAGCGCCATTATCCACAGTCAAACTGCCCTCTACCCATCTGAGCTGAAATGACACTCAGCGAAAAAGAAATCTTTACTTCAAAAGAAATAAAACACAGATTGCTGTCAGGCAGAATGTCAGGGGCAAACCATTGTGAGGAAAACAAAAATGTTTGACCTAAGTCAACAGTTTAAAACTCCCATTATCTCTGATCCTGACCAAATGTAGGTAAACTTTTGAATTTGAAGAAAGTTACAAAAAAGGAAACAAAAAGCCTTTTTCTAGCCACGTTTTCTAGTATGTGAAAAATTGAAATAATTTCGGTAATTCTAACTAACCTAAAACAAGAAAAATATGGACAGATTTAACGTCAGAGAGTGAGAAAAAAATTTGCCTGTCTAGTCGGTGTAAATATCTGTTTTCAACAGTACACTACACTTCCGTGCAAATTATGCTAACAGCAGTTCCACACTGCAAATGTCTAATATGAATGGGAGTGTTTTAGTAAACACGAGCTGCATGAGTGTTTGATTTTGCAGGGGGCTAAATGCTAGCGACAGTCCCTGCTTCCTTGGTTTTGGCCGTTTTGGGCCTGCTGACGGCCACAGAAGCATGACAGCTTTTAAAAATTCTAGTTTTAGGGAAGACTTGTGGTGAATAATGCTGTAGAAAAAAGGGACTTCAAGACTCCCACTGCCATCGTTTGGCTTTGCAGCCTCTTTGGAGGAATTTTACTGCCGACTATAAAGGACCCGTTTGCTTTCAGTTTACTTGTTTCATAGAAGAAGAAGAAAAAAAAAATCTGCCCTAAAAAGAATCAGAGCATTGTGTGAGGATGAATAAAGCGTTTGCCTTATGACAGGCATAAAGGTAAGTAATAAAAAATTGGGTGGGGGGAGAGACGAGAGTTGAGCCGAGGAGAGATGTTAGGTAAGCAGGTGACAGCAGTTGCCTCCAGCTGTGAACCGAGTGCGCCCAGAAACAGCCTGACAGGGCCTGCTGGGGAAATGAGTCTTCTTTGGGAATAAATCCGACAAGCACTTGCATGCACACGTGCATGCACGTACACACACACGGATAAGAAAGCATCTCCTGCACAAAGAGACACACACAGCCATAGACAGACTGAACAACAGTACAAAAAAGCTCCCAAGGCGCAAGACTCTGAGAGGAAATACATCATTATACAGGAAGGAATGCATCACCTGCAGAGCGCCGAGACTCCAATGAGAGATTGGGAAAAAAAAAAAAAGGTGAGGCAGCTTACGCATGCAAATGCAACTTAATGATTATCCATTAATACAGTATCATTAGTGCGATAATGAGGATTCAAATCCTTGCTCGCAAAGATATTAATCAATATTGTTATAAAAGTGGTTTGGATCAGGAAACAGTTATTTAATAGCACTAATAAAGTCAATATGCTACAACAATGAGCACAGCAGCGTGAGGTGAGGAGGGGGGGAGGGTTTTGTTTGTGTGCTCAGATACCGCGGTGCATATGATGTGCGTTGACAGCCTCGTTTCTATGAGGTTTAGGGCAACATGGGCACAACTGTCATCACACACCAGGTCTAAACACAAACCACCACACAAAAACACCCGCTGTCGCTTTTCTTTCCGTGTCTTCTGGATACCATGTGTGCTCTGTTGTGCATTTTTTATGGTGGGGGAGTTTGGCGGCGGGGAGGGGTGATTTGCATGCTTTGTTACCCGATGCCTCTTAAATGATTAATCACACCAATTCCCCTTCCTCAAAGTTAAAAAATACATGAACACCTCCATCTATAAATTATGCTAATACAAATGTGGGAAAGTTGAGAGGAAATTGTAGCATCTGACAACAGTGAGTGCGCTTAGGTTCATTGATAGTTCATCTGTCCACTGAGCATTGTCTGTGGTCTTTTATAAATATCTGTACATCTATGTTTAAATTATTATGTTTTCATAAATACAGCAATGATTGATTTAAAGAGATAAAAGCTAAACAATTGCCACTGCCTGGTAATAAGTCCCTTTAGGCACCAGGCTCTACTGTGATGTTTCCGTACACCTTCTCTGACACAGATTATGTTACACATTTGTATTCGTTAAAAAAACAGCTGCATTTTTTATGAATCTCAGTTCGGTTTAACTTACATAGAAATAACTACAGATTTATGGGGGGTTTATAAAAACAAATTCCCTCTGTTACCCTTTTAAATCAATACAAAGACTCACACAAGACAAAACCGCTAATAACCCATGATGTGAAGAAAACTCTTAAATGTGAAATGTATGATCTCAATAATTTCAAATAAGTTGCCTTAAAAATAACAGTAACATTTTATTTAATTTATTTATTTTGTTACTTTTGATAGCACAATTGCCTTGCAGCAAAATGGTCCTGGGTTCTTTCTGCGTAGAGTTTGTACATTCTCCCTGTGCCTTTGTGGGTACTCTCCACTTTTTTTTTTTTTTTTTTTACAATGGGGTTCTATTAATTTAGCTAAATTCAGAAATTTAAAGCACAGGCCAGTAATGTACATGCACTCTGTGGTAGAATTTATTCTGTCACAAGTAAAATAAAAATAAAAAAATGCCATATATAGTTGAGCTTTTTTCTGCCAAAAAGTGGTTAAGGTAAATTTTCTGCCCAACAAAATGCAATTTCTGCCTGAAATTACTTTGTTTCACTGAAAGGAATTATATCATGTAGTTAAAGTTTATAAAATGCAACATTTTAAAAATGTGCTTCAATTCCCTTTTGTGTTTTCGCACAAGCTCTATTATAAAAAATACAAACATAGCATTTCAGTCTACAAAGGTAGACTGTAATATTTCAGCAGTTCCCTCTATTGTGCACCTTCTTGCCAACATATGTTGATAATTCTTTTGGTAAACACAAAAGTGAGCATCATCTAAAATGGGAATGACAGCTGCAACAGTTGCAGTAATTAATGTTTTTCATTCACATACAAAAAATACAACAAAGAACATCACATAAAATCACATGACTTTCAAACAGAGTCTCAAACTTGTTGGCACCATGGATATGTCCATGTTACCATAGATCATGCCTCGTTTCATGCCAACACATGATAACTATTATTGCTCAATATTAGAGCAACCTGAGGGTGCAAAAAAGAACCTGTTAAAACTAGATTAGCAAACGAGCATAACCCATTAAAACAATTATCTTCCAACCTGTCCAACTAATAGCCTTTTGAATTGCTGGATGATGAATCTGAACTAAAAGTTAATTGCAAGTTAAATTAACATCACAAATTAAAAAGCCATGCTAATATCATCGTGCATGGAAATAGCCCATCATTACTTTTGCGATTAATTAAAGCTTTGTATCACATTCATGAGGATTATCTGGCTCATCTTTTACACATTGTTACCTATAAGTGTATTCGATAGGAATACATTCATCATGTCCATTCATTAAGACCCTACTGGTGTCATTAGCCAATGCTGTATTGAGAATACAATAAAAAAAAATATATATATTAATCACTCCCATCATCTCCAGAATGTGTAAAATGTGAGGCAGCCAGGAAGCTGGTAGTCATTTTACTAAAACTAGATTAAATAAAAGCCAAGGTTCTCTTTTTTAAAGGTCTTGTTGAATCTAATGGCCTTTATTTGAAGGTAGTTTGACAGGAAGGAGGGTTATAAGAGAGGGGGAAGACATGCGGCAGGTGTCAACAGGCCGGGAATCGAGCCTGCAACCACCAGCATGAGGACTAAGGCCTCAATAAATGGGTTGTGCTTTGCCCCTGCACTACCACAGCACCCCAAGCTAAGGTACTCTAAAAAAGTGTGACCTAATCTTTGGTTACTCTTGAAATGATTTTGTCTGCTTTTGTTAGAATCTTTCTTTCAAGTTTTGGATTGCATTTAATTTTTTTCTAAAACGTTAGTTCTTGGATAACCAGTGTACCAGCAATACAAGCCAGTTACAATGCATTTCTATTGTATGTACTCTAATGGCTGCAAATGCAGTCTTGAGAATTGTGTGAAAGAAAGGAAACCAGGATTTGAGAAAAAAAAATATTTACAATCAAATTGCACATGCAGCAACTTGCACTGAGGATGCTGCTATGTTTCTATGTTTGGGAGTTTGTTCAAGGTAGAGTCAAATTCAAGTATAGATAGTTCACTCTACTTTATGTCTCCTTGATAATTTATTGTGGGTTCAGTTTATTGTAATCAGGTGTGGGCAGTTGCACAAGATGGTCGCCAGTCGCTGCTGCTGCTGCTGGTCTGGAGAGGAGATGCGCGGGTGAGGTGTGGGGTAGGGGAAAGTCGGCTCAAGACTGCAGCTCCAAATGAGGAGCTTTGTGGAAACAGGCAGTGCTTTGTGACAGCAAACATTTAGGGACCCTCGAACAGCTGAAATGGGAGATTGAAAGATTCATAAATATGCATTAAAGAATCAAGTCAACACTCCAGGTATGTTTTTGAGGACCTCGGATATGATCAGTAGACATTGCCTGGAGCAGGACACTGACATGGCTGGTGGGATTATATTTGGACAACATTAATAGAGAACTCACACTATTCAATTTTACTGAATTAATGCAATAGAAACCATAAGACATATGATATAATCCCTTTCCCCTCCAACTTAGCATCTTATGTATGCTACGCCACATTGGATAATAAACTGAAGGTGAATCCCTGACTTTTGAAGTTTAAAAACCAGAAATAAATTCTCTTTTCCATTTGATTTTTATGGTTCAGAACTTGGACATTGCAACTTGCTAATACAGATCAATACTTCTATAAACTACGTCACTATTTGCATCGTCAAACCTGTTGCCACTGGCAGTGTTTTCCCATCTTCCCTGATTTGCATTCATATTTTATATCAGTCGTATTCCTCCCACAGAGCAGGAAAACAGTCATTGAGGGCATCTGTATCCACCACAAGGACAGGCTGACAGAGACAGACTCTGGCTGTCACAAGGGAGTGAACCTTTGACCGGCTTAGCTGTTCACATGGCCAGCAATCCATCTCCCTCCTGTGCGTATTTTTCCGAATTTATATCCAGCCTTTTCATATGTAAAGAAATACCTTTCCCTATAAGAGTTGTAACAGTTATTTCCGCACACCACAAACACCTTACACACAAAACAGGGCACCAGCTGGTGAGGAGACTCCCTGTCTTTGTTAATTTCTCATCTGCCTTTCTTGTAGTGCATCAGAGACAGAGGCTCTGTGTGTGTGTGTGTGTGTGTGTGTGTGTGTGTGTGTGTGTGTGTGTGTGTGTGTGTGTGTGTGTGTGTGTGTGCGCGTGTCTGCTGTCCCCGAGCATGTGAGTGTGTGTTGTGTGAGTTTGTGGCCACACCCCCAGGGTAACACATGCTATCTTGGTGTGCCCAGATTATATTTATTCCTTAATAAGTTTGTGTGTATGTGTGCGTGTGTGAGTGTGTGCACAAAGACTTTACTTGTTCAGCATGCACACGTCACGTCTACTTTTAATCATCCCTGAAATAATGAAGAGGCAATGGAAGACATTTTGTATGTGTGTGTGTGTGTGTGTGTGTGTGTGTGTGTGTGTGTGTGTGTGTGTGTGTGTGTGTGTGTGTGTGT
>CAEGAF010143914.1:0-13649 GCA_903067075.1 Micropoecilia bifurca | reverse complement strand
AAGAGAAACAGTTTTCAGCAAACCATTTGAAATCTGATTGCACTTTTATAAACTTTATATACGCATTAAAACTGCAGGATGTCTCTTTTATGAAACTACATGTTTCATAAAAGAAACATGTAGTTTCTTTTATGAAAGAAGCTTTGCCATAGAAATAAGGCAACAAAAAGCCTAAATGACCCACTTGTAGTGTCAAATCAAATGAGCAACACGAGTCCTCTGAGTCAGAGAGGAAAACTCTCAAGTGCCGCATTCTCCACAGGAGAAAAAAAAAAAGAAAAAGGCCACAAATATTCATGATTTTCCACCCATGACGCCTCACTCCTCTGCGCTGCCCATCTGAAGCGGTTTGCGCTGCCAGGTTGCTCCTGGAGCCGCGCGACACACACAAGTGGTTGTTTATCAGGCGAGCTGCTGTTTAACTTGGTAGGACACATTTCCATTGATTGGGCTTTGTAATTTTCCCCCCCAAGTAGATCGTGTTAGCGGCGGCGGACCGGTGTGCATTTAAATGAACGGAATGTTTCTCCGGCGCTGGCGGAGTGATTCCTCAGCGCTGAGACCCCGCGCGGTTCCCACACTCGTTTATGGGAAAAGGAAGATTGGCCCAGGAGAGGTTCGCTCCCCGGCCGAGACGGTCCGTTAGGAGGAACAGGTAGCTTCTAAAACGGTTCCCGGAAGGCGGGGCCGCCACATGGTACAGGCTTCGGTTTGGAGTAGAAATATACGTTTTTATTTATGCAAAATGGAACAAGATGATGTCTTTATATCGACAATTTTATTTGTTGCAACAAAATCGTTGCACAAAAGAGTTAAAAAAAAAAACAACAGTTCATAATTTGGAGTCCGGAGTGGTTCACTCTGCTTTGAAATGATTTTTCTTCATTCACTGCAGTACAGCAAAGGTCAAACACACAAGGCGAACTGTGGCACACAAGCACGTTGGTATTTTCTGCCCTTATTTGGACACTGAATTGAGTTCCGAACATTTGTGTCACCCCATTTGTGCCTGACCCCAAAAATGATGTTTCACTGGAATAGGACATGGCTCTAGCCTCCATAAGACGTATCACTCTTGGCAGGGTTAGGTGATTCACCAACAAAAGGTCCTAAAGTGAAAACGCAACAGAGATATGTTGTTAAAATGTGCTAAAAGGTTTTTATATCTCCTGAACATTTCTGCATGTTGTCGCGTCTCAACAGATTTCCTCAGATTTTCAAGAAAGAATCAACAATTTTCTTATTTTTATTCATGTAAGTGTCAAGTTTCTTTTAAGTCATATTTCATATATCTAGCATTTTTATAACAACTGAAGGTAACATAATTACTCGCTGTGCTGCAAAATGGTCATGTGTCTGGAAAACACATAATATTGCCCCGTTTAAGAATGTTACCAAAGGCCAACAGAGGAAGATGTAAACATAGACTACCGTAAGTACAACTGGAAAAACTGATGTATGTTGGCCCAAAACATATTGTCTACAAGTAAAGTGGTGGTAGAAACTGACAAAATGACAACAAAATATGGGTAAAAATTTCAAAGGGCCAACTTAGAGCTGCATTCCTGCTTTTAATAGCTTGTTAGGACATAGGAGACGAGTCCCATGTGTAAAGATATAGGTGTTTTTAATATATATACTATACAATATGTTTTATGGGAATAAATAACCATGTTCAATCTTTCGTGGGTGCGCTCGATCTTCCCTTTACTCTCAGTGCCTAACAAGGGTTCTGCTTCCTCAGAGCAAGTATCAGGAGTCCCAGCAGTCCTCCTAAAGCTGGGCAGGTCCCTTGTGTGTGACTGTTCACACACAAGCTGTGAGGATTTATATTTTGTTGTGTGTGTTGTGTTTATGTGAGCACACTCACACTCTTAATGCAAAGGTGTGTCTGTGTGGATATCCTGGATGGAAGTGCCACTAATAGCCCTGTCGTCTCTGTGGGCTCCGTCGCAGGCTCGGCCGACCTTGAGCCGGCGACTCTTAAAGAATGAGGCGCCCCGGCTTTCCGCTCGAGCTCGCCACCAAAGTTTGAGAAGTATCGTCTAAACCCCTACATTAATCATTCAACTCCTGGGTCATTAAGCACCTCCAAATCGCCTGCTGCAACATCTACCTTTGGAGTCAAGTTATCTCCCCACTATAACCAAGAGCTGTGACATTGCTTTTTAATAACAGCTGTGCACACTAACACACACATTCTTCCCTGCTACCTTTTCTCCTCCCAACCCCTCTACAAGGGGAAGAGTCTTCGGGGGAAGAGTCAGTAGTTCTTCTTCGCTCTCCTTCCACACGCTAATGCAGACAGAGGCCATGTGTGAAATCAGAGTAGTGAAAACTACAGAAGTAAGAACAAGCTGCTTGTGTTTTTACTGATGCTCTCTTCTTTGCTAGGTAAACAGCCACAGAGATGTCACTTTGTGAGAACCAACATGATTTCAGATCTTCATCAATGTACGGCACTACAGACCTATCCTCTTGTTCGTCATTTTGCTTCATTCAAAGGGTCCGGACCTGGGGGTACTGAGAAATGGTTGCTTGCTGAAGGCGTGGACTCTGTTAAAGTTTGAAACAACTGGATCTGGTTTTATTCAATCGGAAATGTTTGGCCATGAAGTATGCAATGTCCCATCTCAACTGGGAAGGAAGTTACGCTAGGCAGCTTACTGGAAATTGATTGTGTGCACTGTAAATGACCATGCCCCATTACAAAGATAGAATTTCCAAAATGTCTTCAACATTCCTCTTGCTCCGACTTTAGTTGCTCAATATTTCGAAGTGTGGCCAACACAGACTCAATAGCTTTGTTTACTTTCTCTGCTGCCATTCCTAAGATGGCAAACTACACTTTTCAATCAACGCAGAAAATTAGCATCATCATTCTCAACTTGTCCTTTTATTTGCTGATTGGGCCGGTCGAAATTCTACTGGCAGAATCAAGCTCAATGGGAGGAATCCAAGATGGAGCACTGAAGGAAGATGAGAATCGAGCAGAGTTGAATAAAAAGGGAATAGCAAGGATGTAACACAGACCTGGCAATGCACCACAGTGGGTCCAAACACACATGACGGGGAAACAACCTTCAGACTTGAGGTGGAGGATCGAACTGAGACGTGTGAGAACCACAATCTAGTACAGTCAGAAAGGACAGTACTATCCTTTGTGGAGATCTTCTTCCACAAAGAATGTTTGTTGAAGATGCTGGACTGACCTTTCACACCTGTTCATAATCAGCTGATTACCTTCTGGGAATATAACGGGCTGTCAGACGACCAGTATTCACCTGATGATCAGTCTTCTTGGTAGAGGCAAGACAGAAACCTTCCTGTGCCTCCGGTCCACCTGCTTCTGCTTACGTTGCTCTGTCTGCGCCTCCCAGGTTGAAACCCCGTTGGTTTCCACACCAGCTCTTTAACTATCTAACCTTCTGTTTACCAGTTCACTTACGGACTTCCAGTCCTTCCACACTTGTCTCTGTCCTCATCCAGTCTCAGCTGCCTCCTGCCTGCCAGGTGGTGGCTAAGGTTGACAACAATTGTTCAAATCTCACTCTGACCTCACCTAAAATCTCTCACCCGGATCGGCCACCCTCTTCTACGCTAAGTAACACCTCGCCTCTTCCTGAAATTTTTTCATGTGTTCCTTGTCCTACACACATGAATTAAATAACTTTAACTGCCTCACTAGCTTGCAGTCGAGCTCTAAAGAGCTAATATTGAAATGAGGTGAGCTGAAGCAGAGACACCGGCGCATTGAGGACTGGAGTTTGAAGCCACTGCTCTAACAAAGACCATAACAGACAATGCAATGTCACATAAATGTAATAAAACTCCTTCAACTTTTTCAAGTTCTATTATGTTAAAACACAATTCAAAATTTTCAGGATGTGTAATTAAACACATTTTAATTTAAAACTACAAATCGACAAAATAAGGAATATTTTAAATTCAAAAACCCTCTTGCTGCTAAATTATCCAATAAATAGACATATGAGCTCAACAACAAATTATTTCTTTTAATCTGTTTTGAATGTTTTTCTTCCATCAGATTGGTGCAAAGTGTTATTAAACCTTTTCAGCATTCAAGTGTTTCAGTAACGTAAAAAATCCTTTACAGATATGGGCTGTGGACGCTGATATTAGCATTGGGGATGTCTGTGCTTCTACAACATGATTAGCATTCAGATGCTATTTCAGGCTTCAATAGCTTCACCTATAGGCTAGCTCCTTTTAGCACAACTTGAACATGTGAGTCTTTCCCAGCGACCCATCAGAGTTTTTTTTTGTAAAAATTAACTCCCAGTGGGCCAATAAAAGCCGATTTGTTGCCCATTGCTGTATTTGGCAGGTCTCGCTTTTGCATCAGATTTATGGGCATATTAGAAATGCATGAATGCAAAAGTTCTGGCCAGAATCTTTGTATGTAACAAAAAACTGATGAAATGCATAAACATTTTGAATGCGTTAAAAAAATGGGAGCATTGCAAATTGTACTCAGTACCTTTAGATTTTTGCACGTATTATGTTGAATTATAATGCTTTAAAATCTATACAATTCATTAATTCAAATGAATATTTTAAATTTCAAGTTCGGACAAAACTGCAAAGCTTCAGTGTATCGACAGGACATTTCTGTAACAAATCAAAATTCAAAATTAAGCATTACTCTTATTCTGAATTGGAAGAAAAAAAATGACATGGTCTTCAAAAAAATCTTAAATGACACATTCAGTCCGTTACACCTATGTGAACGTCCTGTTTGAACAACCACACAGCTTTCTGCAGTAAACAGACCCTCACCTCCAAACAGCCAAACAAACTCGTTAATGAGATCAAGTTCTGCGGTTCTTTTGCTTTGAACCAGCATTTCAGCAGGTCTCTGATGAAGCACTGGTGTGTGAACACATTGGCTATTCATTCTATTACCATTATAATAGCATTACAATTGTCTTGGGGCTGTTATTTTCTCGTTAAACAGGCACATCTTGTAGCTTCTATAAAAAACAATCTCTAAGGGTTTCTGCTTGATTTATTACTGTGTTTATAAAAACAATATGCAGGCCTTTTCTTACATTGCTACAGGTCTCACATTTTGTGGTTCATTGCATTTTGTGATGGTACTGTACTATATTATCTCTCAAAATATTTCTCTGTGCCCTGTACAGCCTGATTGTATACACTTGCAATTTGAACTTATTTTTAGCATGAGGTTGCAGTTGTTCTCTCTTTATACAGTTGAAATCAGATACATACGCCATTTAAAAAGACTCAATCTTTTTCTCATGACATTAAATTACACTACACTTCTTGTTTATGTCATGGTGGGTTTTACGTTTCGAGCCCACATGCAGAAACACTCGGAGAGAAAAAGTAAATGCAATAATTTATTTACAAAATGTACAAGTGGTAAAACAGAGCCACTGAGGGGATGACAGTGTCCAGGAACTCCGGAACGACTGCAGACAAGAAGGGAGATGGTGAGTAGAATGACGGTACCCAAATGTTTAGGTCAGTTAGTATTAACAGAATAATGTTTTCAGAATCCCACAAGAGGATTATAAAAAATCTCTTTCAATTTTCTTCAAATTCAGAAGACTCCCCCACTCAGCTCTTCAGACTAGCCAGAAGCAATTTTTCCAAACAATTGGCGAAACGGATTCTGCTGAGCTCATTATATGAACTTCTTGACAGTGAAACACTGGTAAAATGTTGTGGAAGGGTTGATAAAGGAGCCATGTTGTGATGACTTCCTGAAGGCGGAGTTTCAACAGGAATAACAGGAGTTTCTTAAAGAGACAGAGCCCCAATTTCAAGATGTTAAATTACAAAGTCCACATTTTTTTAAGTCATATATGATATATTCAGCTTTTTTAAAACAACTTAAGGTAAGATACTTACTTGATTGTACTATAAAATGGCACTATGTGCCTAGTAAACACATAATACTGCCCTTTTAAGGGGGGTGAACATATCCCGTGTAAATCTGTATATGAATATAACGTCTAATAGGTGATTAGCAAAATATTCACTGAGAAAATATGAATGCTGCTCAGTATGGTTTTAATATGGAAGCTTCTGGTGAAAAGCAAATATTAATTTGTCATAAGTAAAGACTTCACACAGCAACCATCTCTCTTCAGATTGTTGGTAAGCAAACCGATGACTCGGTATTGCCGTAAAAGCCCAACAGAGCCCGGTTGGATTGCTCTGGCCCGCGCCCCATTTCGCCTTTTGAAGCATGCCTCAGCATCCAATTACTTTCAAATTACCGAGCAGAGAATCCAGGCAGCACCTTAGCAACGGGCAATGAGGATGGGATTTTGAGCTCGCCGGTGTGAGACCGGGAGTTAGCGCACAACAGGGCTGACACGTGTGGTTTATGGACGACTTCTTCCAGAGCTCACGGGAAGCTTCGGTCTGTACGCGGCTCCTCCAGGGCTGAATTAGCCCTCTGATCCACTAATCAATTTAGAAAAGGAGGAAAATTAACATAGGCTCTCCCACTTGGAGTCAGGGATGAAATATATTCCTCCTGGTGGTTTTCATTGCCTGTGTGAAATGGAGTCCATTTAAAAAACAGAGCTGTTGCTTCTTCTTTTTTTCCTTTCCTGTGATGTAAAGGATAACAGCTGGGAGTTGGCGTCTTATCTGCAGAAGGAAAAAGTCAGAGTCATTTTTAAGGGTAATGAGCTCAGTGTCAGGTCTGGAGGAAAACATTCCGGTGCCTACATGAATCATATCAAACATCATGTATTTGAGACTCATAATGAAACATTTAAATGCAGTGCGTCTCTTACCAGCACGGTGATAACAGGTGAGTCAGCCATCATGGCTTCCTGGTTCAGGAGAAATGAATGGGATTCATCTAGTTGCCTTCAGTGTGACAGATCAGTCCAGGAAGTGGGTCAGCTCTGCAGGTCGCTCAACTGCACATTGGGTTCGAAACGTAACATTCCACAGCAGTCAGGTGTCACTACACTCTGCAATAAGCAACCAGAAACATCTGGAAGGAGATAGGCACGGCATGAGTTATGGCAGAATTGTTTCATTTCCGATTTCCATGTTTCAAGAACTGCTTTTCTTTATGTCCATCAAAGTGGCCTTGTCCATGAAGTGACCTCATGTATGGGAACGGCACCTTGAGTAGAAAAGGACTGGGTTAGTTGTTATGCTAAGAAAAAAGCAGGTTTTGATTGAATGGTGTGAAAACATATTTGTCCCCTTGCAGATTTCTTGTTTTTGCTTTCTTTTTTTGTCACACATGTTTCTGCAATGGTTTACTAGGGACACTGGAGATAGGAAAAAAAAAAAACACATTTCTGCTGAATCTCAGACATTTTCTAGAAAACACAAGCAAAATTCTGAGCTCCAAAAGTAAAACATTTACAAGAAAAAGAAAAAAAACCTTGAGATTAATCTCAGAAATGTACAAGTTGTTTTTTTCTAGAAAACATAAACTTTTAAAACTCCCAAGTTGAAAATTTTTGACTTTTGAAATTGAAAATTGAAAAATTGAAAATTGTCGGCAAAATCCATTTCATGAATTTTTAAAATTTATCCAAAAATTCTTTGGCATCAAGAAAATAGGAAAGATAGCACTGAATGCCCTGCTAAAGTTGTCGTCTCCTTGGTGCCCTGGAACAATTTGGGTTTTGAGCCTTGTGCACTATATTTGGTAACATCTTTTTCATTTCTTTATGAGGATTTTATTCAAATGTGACTTTAACAAATCTCACAATGTCGTTTTCTCAAATGTCACAAGGGTTTCCCTGCAATTTATGGATTTGATTACAGTGTCACTATGTCTGTTGACACTTTTAGAAACTCACTGATTCTAAAGAATGATCTTGAAAAAATGGTGAGCCCCATTGATCCAATTGGCTCAATGGATGTCTCCTTCTCTAAAAGTTCTGATGTTAGAAACCATCTAAAAGGTTCACCCAAACTGGGCAGTGAGGATTAAAAGATTGATCTTTGCAGTGTGGACATTTTTATGTCCATTTTTGTTCCTGTAAGTCTCTAGCATATATGCCCTCCTTAAACTTTAAAATATTAAAGTTTTCAACTTTAACATTAGTATTTAGGTTGCTAGAGATCCAGAAAGGGAAACTCCAGAAACTCGGAAGTCTAAGCCAAAGTTGAGATTTTTACAGATATGGGAACAGAGACTTTCCTTCCAGCCCAGCAGGGAGTCCGGGGTCGGAGAGGAACACCTGAAGAAATCCAGCTGGTTTCTGAGTGGTGAAATGGATCAATATTGGACCAAACAAGGTGCTTTCTCCTGTTCTTTTGAGATGCTTCAGCAACTTAGCAGTAATAGATTGAGGCTGGGTCTGAATCTTGGTTTTCTTCCTTCACCTTCCCGCTCTGCGATGTAAATAGAGACTAGAAGAAAATCAGGCTTCATCAGGCCATATTTGGAAAATTGTGAGAGACTGCAGCCTGTTAAAAAGCAGCCCCATGCACTACACTTTGCTTTTGTTTGGTCCAGAGTGTGTGGACTCTCTGCTGTTGAGAAACGATTGATTCCCAGAGGTGTGGACCTTGTTGAGATTTTAAATGTTTCCCAGTCGCTAACATTTGACAGTGACGTATCTAATAGGCCAAGTTGACGCTATGAAACTAACCGGAAATTGTCTGCACTGTCATCAATCATCCTCCACTGCGAAGTGAGACATGCCGATCAGAAAGAAATGGCTGTTAATGTTAATTCAATATTTGGAAGTTTGACTGACATGGGCTAACATATCCATTGACTTTTACTGCTAAGACTATGGGCAGATTATAATTCTATGACAGTGCAGAAAATCTACATCATCATTCACAACTTCTCCTTCTGCTCACTGATTGGCCCGATACAAAAGAATTCTGCCAAAGGAATCCAAGTAAATGGGAGAAAACCCAGACTGTGCTCTAAGTGAGATTTGAATCGTTGAATTCTTCATCAGTTTAATAAGTAATTTGAATTTTTTTTTCTAGCTACGACCTCCTTTTCTTCAGTAATTTGTAGATTAATTAATTTGTGTTATTTTATATTAAATTTGTGTGCTGCTTTGCTCAGGTTAATTAGCAGAGATATTAGGTTGGTTGAAAATACATTAAATTCGTGATTTCATGATTTTTAGCCCTTTAACTTAAGGGTTACTTTTAGTGTTGCTTATGTTGTACATGAAATAAATATATAGTTGTTGTTTCTTTTAAGTAATAGAGATTACTCTGACATGCTTCAAATTGATTTTTGATCTATTAAGATACTGATTGGTTTATGAACCTTAATGTAATTACATTTCTTAATACCAGTACAATGTGATTTTTCTTTTTTTTTTGCGTGAACAAAAACAGAAAAAAGAAGTATGTTTTAAATAGTCGCTTTAGCTTTCAGACTAATACTAGCTTCAAAATTTTCCACTAAGTCAGTCATACTTTAATCACCCCGGCCCTGTAATTAATCATCCGGCTGTTTAGTGTGATTGCGATGAATATTCAGTAACCTACTCAAGTCTTCCACCCGACCCTTCCCTCTGCCTCATTCTAATTATATTGCTGCAGTCGCCCCGTGGCGTAGCGGCGCCTGTTTGCCTTGCTCACTCAGCCTCCACCTTAACAGTCATTAAGAAAAATGACACAGGCGCAGGTAGTGAGAGTACCTCAGAAATGAGTTTAAAGGCAGACGCCATGACGCTCGCTGGGATGAGTTCCCGTCTACCTGCTACCCATCATAAATTACCAGGCGCTCCATCCTGACAGCTGAGAATCAGAGCGTCCTGTCACTGGAAGCGTGAATCTCAGGTACCTCTGGATGCACAGCCGCTCTGAGCTGTCCTTCAAAAAACATCCTCCCGCACACGGTTCAATGTTGATCATTTCAAAGTGAAAGTTAATGTTCCGTTGAGGGGAGAAGCTGATGTATTGGGTGCTTTAGTTGTGTGTTATTTATTTATATTTTCTGTACCGCTTACTTTTTGGCATTGGATAGCTTGGTAGCTCGTTAGTTAGGCATGCAGGAACTGGGGCAGGAAGAAACGTCAAACCATGAAAGCATTTCATTGATGATGTCAGTAATCATTGATTAGTTTTTTCTTATAAATATACAAAATACTGCTTCCCTCTGTTATCCACAATTAAATGATTAATGAGTACAACTTGAACTGTTGTACTCATTATTTTCTTGCTCTACCCTGTTCTTTTTTATTTTTAAAGGGGCAGTGTTATGAGTTTTCAGGGCACAAAGTGTTATTTTATTTTATAATCAAGTAACTATGCAACCTTCAGTTATGATAGAAGTGCTGTATATATCAGATATGACTTGCATGGAATTTGACATGATTTAGCGCCTTAAAATTGGGCCTCTGTCTCTTTAAAAACACCTGCTCTTTCTGAAGCTCCACCTTCAGGAAGTCATCACAACATGGTTCCTCTATTAACCCTTTAAAGTTTTTACCAGCATTTCACTGAGAAGTAGTTCCTTTAATTAACAAACTAAGTGTTCGCTAATTACTGCTGGCTAGTCTGGAGGAGCATTGTATTGGTGTGGCAGAAGACAGGTGCTCTGTGAGGTGGAAATGAGGTTCAGGTAGGCGTTCTGAACAATTCAAGAGATTAATGCCCTTTAAGCATTCATTTCCAGCATTTGGTACTTTTATACTGAAAAAGTGTCTCTGTAAAACATGGGAGCTCTGTGTCCTGGTTTCAAATGACTGGAGAGAAATATATGCTTGAGTTTAAGCGCTTCACCTCCTGAAATGCATAAAATAATCTGATGTTTGCCATGGTTTTATAGTTACCATGGTGAACAAGATTAGTTTTTGTTCTTATTTAAATATTGCTCTTAAAGTAGTTGGCAGATTAAACCGTGTCTCCGTTCCTGAAGATGAACAGAGCTGCTCTGAATGCTGAGAGGGTTGTTTTCATCTTTGTTTGGTTCTTTGTGTGTCTTGGATGTAGAACATGATGCAATATCTGATTTTCATAGCTCAATTAGCATGAAGCAAAGTTGCTAATAATGCTGCTGCAGCTGCTGTAAATCTACGCAAGTGTAAATAAATTTAATGCAACTTTCTTTTATTTTATAAGGCTATTATCTAGAAAGTGTGTGAAGAAACTGATATAATTTTAAATGGGCTTTCTAACATATTTTACTTTCTCAAAAGGAGTTTAAAATGCAGAATTATCTGTTATTTACTGCTATCTTTTATTATTATGCTAAAAGTTTTTAATATAGGCTAATACATTTCTGACAATAAACAAGTTCATTCATAACTATAATCTTGCTGATAGGGCATCAAAATGGGAAGAGGCAAACTTATCAGTAATTGAGAGAGTTTAATTGCTGGAGTGCCAATAAAGTTGTTTCTGTTGATCATTGAGTCGGGTATGGCTAACTTATAAAATGTCATTTTTCATAAAATACAGGGTGAATTAGGTTTGGTAGAATGAATGAACGAGTTTTAATCTAAATGTTTATATAATGTTTAGCTAAACTGTGGTTGCTAAATCTAATAGTGTGATACAATGCAATATGGCGTAATCTACAGTCATATCCAGTAAATAATGTGTCGGATTAAAAGTAACTTGAAAATTGAACCCCTTTAAGCAGGCATTAAACATACTTTTCAATAATTTTAGATATTAAAAATTATTTATTAGTCTGATATATTATTCTAATTTAACATTTTAAAGCAGAAAATAATCATAATTAACAGAAATAAAGGCTTCAAACATCCATCTGTGTGGAATTAATCTATATAATGAGTTTCCTTTTGTGATAAAGTTGCTGAAATAAATTTTTTAATAAATGTTAAATAAATTTTCAGTAATACCATAATTCATTGACTTATAGCAATCCAGTGAGTGCTTTTTTGTCATAATTTTAATGTACACAATAGTAGTAAATGCGATTTGAAGCCATTTTATTTTTGCCATGAAAAACAAATCAGAAGGCAAACATGAAGAAAGAAATCGATACTTAATAAATTGTGCCTTCGATTAACAGAATAAAAATATGTTTGTAGGATTCATGTTAAAATGGAGTAATATTAGACAATACTGTAGCATTTATCCAAACTATACTGATATGGCAGTATGTGAGATCTCTATAATATCAGCCGCCTTGCTGCAGTGCTCTATTAAACTTAACTAGAACGTTTCACATTCAAAGGTGACATAAAGTGAAAGGGGAACTCCTCCATGTGAGGATTCATTTTACACTTCAAGGACCTCATGTAAACACATGACTTCCTCTCATAATAATTAACTCACCATGTCAGGAGTGTGTGAATAATTTTTTAATTTTTTTTTTATCTATGTCTTTAATTCTGTTTTCCATGTAGAATACTGGATTAACATTTTAGTGAGATGGGCTTTGCGTTTCAGGACCTAAAATGATGAAATCAGTATTTATTCATGGTGGAAATTCAATATAAAGTGACTGCCTGGTGGTGGGATGTCTTTTGTTGTTTAATTGCTGGTTCACAGTCAAACTCTCCACTTCGTACTACATGTTGTACGGAACGCAGCCTGTGCTGGTGTCATACCTGCACCTTTCTTTCTTTGTTTATTTCATTCTTGTTTGTTGAGCCATCTGTTTCCCCCTTTATTTTGATAAATGAAGTCTAAATGTTTGTGTCACTTTTGAAATTGCTGCCATTATCACACATTGTGTTCCTGCCTAATGGCGCGTGATAACTTGTTTGGTAAACAATGTAACTGTCACCAACGAACAATGTGACTTTGGGGAGCAAAATATCTCATAAGTCCAATGACAATTACCTTTTTCATGATGGCAGTTCAGAGCATAATTGCTTTCGTATTCACTTATGTGGCTATCACCAGTCAGCCATATTTTTAAAAATTGTTTATTTTTAATCATGTTTGGCAGTTTGGAACTTTCTGCATAAACAAGGCAGACAAATAAGATCAAATTACAGAATAAGGCTTCTCATTATCTTTGATGAAATGTTGTTGGTGTGTATTTAGCAGGCACACAGTCATCAAGTTCTTGTTCTTAATGTTAATGTTGTGTCTTATTTTCAGAGACTACGTTTACAACAAATGACATCTGTTTTCTGTCATCATATTTGAAAATAAAAAGAAATCTCTCTTAAAGCTTTTCAAATTTTGGAACCATAGATGTGATGAATACTCACGGTGCTTAGTTTCTATGTGTAAACAAAGCATTTTTTGTTACGACTGACTCTCTGCAGAGTATTTCTGAGTTGATTAGTGTAACATTTCTGCCGGATTTTCACAAAATATCAGGGGAACCAACAAGTTCATGTCATCTTTTTTGGATGACATCAAGGTGTTTTAGCCACGCGATGCCTCCAACATTGTGCGCGTCACAGCGAAAAGCTACCAGTCGATGAGGAAAACAGCAGATACTCAAACCCTCAGCATAAATATAGCTGTGGACAAGATCACTGACGCCTATTGTTCTTGCAAGGCTGGGTAAGTCGGACATTCATGGTTTTGAGGGGTCGAATGTGCCTAGGCCTTATACACGGTACTCAGTGTTAGCGTGGCTAACACGATTACAGTTTAGGAAAAAGCCTTTTCAAGTAAAATAAAATCTTTAATGTATGTCAGATACGGTACACATTGCATATTGATCTGTTCAGCTAACGTAAGACTGTAACAGACAGGCTTCAAGG